>DWJZ01001000.1:0-26263 GCA_018249125.1 Asbolis capucinus | reverse complement strand
GCCCTCACTTCGCCCGCGTCATTGTTATACCAGGTCCAGACAATAATATACCAGGTCTTATTTTAATTAATTCATTGTTTACGTGAAAGAAACATGTGAACATTTAAATGTGCACATTACAGTCGGAACTACAGTCGGGGTACAAACTATCCTATGTCCATTTCCTGGATGTGGTCTATCTGTGTGCCAAGTTTCATCTTAATCCGTTCAACGGTTAGCGCGTGACGGAACGATAAACATCCAAATATCTAAACATCTTCATATTTTTTTACATTCATAATATTAGAAGGATTGGTATTATGATTATTGCAACATTGTGATCATTATCGAAAAGACACCTTATGTCAGTGCAATTTACCTAAACTGTAATCTTGAAATGACTTACGGATTAAAACTATTCTATTTTGTTCTAAGTATAAACCTATGAAGTCTGGATAAAACTAACTACTAATGCAGTCAAACCCGTGATGGGTTGAGATGCTGATGAAATGACATAACGACGTAAAAAATGTATTCCCAGCAAACAAAATTTGACCAATAAGGTAATATTATCAACATCATTACATGTTTAGCTGTAATGCTGATACTCGTCAGCATATCGTCTCGTTTATTTACATATATTGAGAGACTCACCAGCGGAATCTCTTAGCTAAGAAGCGATCCTGGTTTCGCGTCACGTCCGCGATGAGAATTTACTTTAATTGGCAAATAATACGTAGGGCAATTAAGGATGCTGAGTCGGGAAGAGGCGCGCGTGACGGGACTGATAAGTGTTAGTATTCAATTATGCAAACAGAATAGCAAAAGAACATTCTAGAAACCCCCTCGTGTCTTTGATCTTGTTGACCCTTTGCAATGTTGGCAAGCTTGGCTTTTTGGTCCAACGATTAGACGGGTCCCCGGCGTAAATGACCAACGCTGCCCATGTCAGCCACACGCGAGAAAATGGAAAGGTGGAGCAGCAGGTATGTATATTGTTTAGCAAAGGAGTCATTACTAACATAAATTATATGGTCTAGTGACAGAAGAAGGAATGAGAAAGAGAATCACTAGAGAATGAGGAAGGAGTTCGTAATGAATTTAGCTCCGTGTGCCGTTTCCGAACGATGGTCAGAAGAAATAATAGGAATGACTAATGAATTGGGAGAAAGAAGAGTCGTCATCGTGCCGTCTTCCTCCATGGTTCTCGTAAGCTACATCTGGGTCCAATTTCGCAGATTTTTCAGAATCTTTAAAAAAAGGTGGTTGACCCAACTCGCAGACAAAGAACGGTACGTCTCATTAACAGAGAATTCATTACTCATTTTTTACGAATCTTAAAAGGCTTTACTTGTTGGCTTTAGAATGTCTACAAGAGAGAATTTAATGCAGCCTTGCACAAGATTGCAATCTAGACTTGTTATTAATAAAGCTCTCAGCGATATATTACGTTAATATCGTAGCAATATTAGCGAGTAAGCTCGAGAAAGGTCGATTGTTTGTGTAGGTGCCATTTTGGCTTACGGTACCTGAACTGTGGGCGGGGCGTCCAACAACTTGATATATTATACCCAAGTTTCACATCAAGGCACTTATTGCATTAATCTCATCATCACAACGCGGAACTGTCTCACTATTTGAATCGGGTCTAGGAAGTTATTGCAATAGTACGTAGGTGTATAAAATCCATTTTTTATTTATATACTAGCTGTGCCCGGCACGCTTTGCTGTGGCACAGGACGCTCGGCGAATGCCGAACCATTAAAGAGTTTCTTTGCCAAAGTTAAAAAGTTTTTCCGTTGAGCCAGTATCAGTCTTCTGTTTCTATCAGTGTCAGAACGATATAATTTTGGTACCCAAAACCTTATCCAGTGAATTTTGAATAGAGTTGCTACAGCCATCAGTGCTCTATCTCCTACTATGTCAAAGTCTATAAAGGACAAAATACATATATATGCGCTTTAGCATATAGGACTACATCACCACTTACCATCAGGTGGGTTTGTAGACGAGCATTAACTAATAACATGTAAAAAAAGAACTAGAAGAAGAAGAAGAGTTCCTCATCCCTGAGCCAGTTTTTGATTCATCAATCGTTAATCATGTGACAGTGGAATATACACGAATTTACAAGAATTGCTCCAATACAGAACGAACCGAACGAACAACCCGTCCCACCACTGGACTCGGTCTACCACGCTGGCCAAGTGTAGACTGGTACACTTCACGCGTCACGACCTTAACGGTGAACTCTCGGGAGTGCTCAAAATTTTGAAAATTAGAGACGCGTGCTGGATTTGAACCTCCCGTTTGTGAGACCATTGAAACCTCTAAGCTACCCCCGCCTACATTTTACTCCTCTCACAGCGCAACTGGTGCACGACGGACAAAAGTATTAAATATACCTATAACATGACAGTGAAACATATTCTTATCTCAGTATGACTTTCTAGCCTTTCACCGTGAACGCAACTATATAAAAAATGTTACCGTACAGACCATACCAGTGTGTACTTTCACTACGGAACATAATGCACTTGACTAAATAACGTCCACCGGACCGTGCTCTCGTTGGGAACAATGCAATTTAAGGCGACGGTTCCGTTAGCTTCAGACATTTCAAGTGTAAACCTTATTCCTAGCGATTTGACATCAATGAACAAACTATTTATCTATAATGATTATTATATACCTACTCAACCCTTGGCCCGCGGGCCATAAAACGGATTTTAAACGGCCCGTGGATGTATGTTTTTAGAAGTTTTGTTATTACGCAAATCCTGAGAGTGATTAACGAGGAATTACTATTGGCCCGCTGAAAATTTATCGTCCTTCAGTTTGGCCCGACTGTCAAAAAGGTTGAGCATCCTTGTTGTATACAGTACATTTCTACTATCAAAGAACTTACAAACGCTAGTAAATTTGAGTATAGTTATCTAAAATTAAAAAAAAGAAATGCGTACCGCGAAGGACAGGAATAAGTTGACAGCGTCAGTGCTCCCGTTCGATTACAATAACTTGAAGTCATGATTAGTATTATTAGGTTAATGTGCACTAAGCTTACAGTGCCGTATATCATCAGATAGGATAGTGAACAAGCACAAATTAATAGAAAGAAAGAAAAAACAACTGAAAAAGTAACTTTTTTTGTAGGTACTTTAATTTTCCTGCAAGATCGGTAACAGAATATAGAGCGCCGAGTACCGACAGCTGACATAGGTTCCCCCTCGCATACCGTTTCATACTGATCCTTACTAATGATAGCATGGGCGGTGCCAAAAAAAATGACTTGGCTTTGCGATCACTTCCTATCGAGCGAAGTGAAAGTTAGATTTGAACTGAAACTTCTATGGCCTTAGATCAAAAAATGTAAAATAAGATATCTTATTTATTGTATTCTATTAGGCATGTACAATTTAAAAAGGTGCCTTGTAACACGTCAATTCAAGAGGGAATAGGCTTCTACTAAGTGCGCTTTACCATCGACGACTTCATCGCCACTTACCATCAGGTTGTATCGTAGTCAAGCGCTAAATAAGGTAAAAAAAAACCACAGAATTTTTGCAATATTTCTAATTCTACAAATGTGTTGATTTTAACTGCCGCCATCGAAGTAACCGAAGCCTGTAGATGACGTATACGAGTCATTGGAATATACACTCGTATATGGTCGAAGCGAATAACAGACTCATTAGCACCCACGCACTACTGATAATGGGTTTATTGAAGTGATGTATCGAGAATATATTTCGCCGCCATCAATGTATCTGCTGATTGCTGACTAAAATCAACTATACCGGTCGTCAGTGATGAGAGAATAGGTTTCAGGCAAAACACACGGGAAAAGGAATGGCGGCGAAGAGCTTGCTGGCTTAAAAATCTCCACTAGTGATACAAAAAGAGCAACCTAGCCATTGTTTGGAGCTGCGGTGTCTAAAGTTGAAGTCACCTTAATGATGGCCGATGGCGTTAGAAGAACGACAGTAGAAGAAGGCGTTACTTAAACCTAATGATACAATCTGTGACCGAAATTAAATAGACAAACTTATCTAAACTTCTACTATTGTTTTAGCAATATCTGACGAACGAGCAAAAGAGTGACAAGATGCTAAGGGAGCGTCGCCGTTGCAGGTTAGAACCACCAAAGACATCCATGTTTGTCTACTCAGAGACAAGGAATAACAAGCTCTGAACCACAAGCAATCTGATTTTTTTACATAAGCTATTGCTTGACTGCAATCGTACCTGACGGTAAGTGGCGATGTAGTCTTAGATGGTAAAGCGCATTAACCTAGAAGAAGCCTATTCACTCTTGCCACAAACCTATTCACTCAAGCAAGACATGAGTACCCAACTCAGCAAAATATTGACACAGCAGTCCAAAACATAATAATAAGTAGTTCTTTTCAAGCACTCAAACTATCTGATAAGTAGAACTGTGTCGGAGTTCAGAGTGACGGAGTTGGAGATGCGCCGATAGTAATGTTAAAAGTGTCGCCCCGGGCACAAAATGCACTTTCGTGAAGCGATTGAACCCTGATTCGAGTTCCTGCACAAAGATGGCGTCTCGTTGCGAGAGCATCTATTGTTATGTTACCTTTACAGTATCTATATCTTTGATTCATCGAAATTGAATCAGCATTTGAAATAACCAAGTCATATGTGCGTGTTGGAGGTTGTGTATGTATTGTGTAATTTAAAATACGTAGGGAAATATATATAAAAAAGATTGAAATAAATGCTTGGAACATATAGTGACGAATTTTTTTTTTAAAAAGATACGCGGCCAGCAATATTTTCCTTCAGTACATACAGATATAAAACATACCTACTTTGTCGCATTATAAACACATGGTAGTGACCTTATCAATGTAACGAGGGCTCTCAGGGTATTTCGTTTTGATGTCCATTTCTGACATCCAAACATAAACGTACATATCATCCCAAGGGAACTTACAGTCCAGATAAAATTTAACTTTCGTCCATTTCCTGGATGTGGTCTATCTGTATAACACATTTCATCTTAATCCAATCCAATCCAAATATCTAAACATCTTCACAAACTTTCAAATTTCTAATATTAGTAGGACTAATTAGAATTCTGTATTCTACTATCCCTTGCGGTAAAGTAACCAAGTCACCGAGCTAACAGAACATACCCCCGTACACCGCATGGTGGCCCTGGCTGATCGATACACTCCACTTGATGTGAATACGGTCACATTCTACGGAGGTCCCGGGGGAAATTTCAAGAGTCGTGTTAATTTTTCAGGTCATACCAAAATCTAATCTTACGGAAAGTATACGAAACATTATACTAGATGAATGAAGTAATGGTTTTGGATTTTCATTTTTATGTACTGAAATACATACATATATATTTACTAATATTTTTATTCTAACGGGCTACGCACACATACTTTTTTTTTAATAAAATGGCGGCGTGAAGGTTCATACTTCCAAGCCCATGTTGAAAGTAATGCATTCCCAGCAGCAGACAAGAGCAGTTGACGCCAGCCATCACCTCCGAACGCTGACACACTGATGCTCCGCAGGGACCCTACACACTTGCCGCCACGTTTATACCAAGCAAATCTTTACATATGAAAATCCAGTATACGTAGGCCTGGAAATAAATGTACCGCATCCAGCCTCGCATAGTTCATAAAATACATACATTCTGGTTACTAATTCATAAGGGCTTACTAATTCAAAAGATGTGCTGAGTGTTTCTTTCGTCGTTTCTTCTCCTCAAAATAGATTAAAAAAATGTTGACGTTCAGAAGTGTATTTTTTTTAATAATCATGTGAATAAATGAATTTTCACTTGACTTTGAAATCATTGATCCGATTCCTATGATTTTTTTAAGATGTCTATTGTTCGGTCCAACTTAAAGGATAATATAGTTTTTATCTTGATTAATGAAAATAGCCAATAATTTATTCCTGTCTAGGTATTTACTCATCATATACATTGAGAATGTACGATATAAGATGATATATGATATTCTCCATTTAGTTTAGATTATTTAGTAATATATGTATATGTAAGTTAGCGTTGCAAAGGTATAATGCGACTATTTGCATCATTGAACTATTTAGGCAACACATTGATAATTCGATAATTATTTTGAACTTTCAACAAATTTATCGATACAAATAATTCAAGCCCATAACGACAAAAAGACACACACAAGGCGAGTGTTCCGCTCCAAGCGTTATTTTATATCAAATTAATAACTAAAGCGTATTTCGTCAGGTGATCATGTTGAATGTTTAAACAAAATAATTGCTCATAAACGCCGCTAGGTGTGTACGCGCCTTAACAGAGGCGGCGCACCGCTTATCTAAATGCAGCGAATAAATTAAACAGAAGCGAAGTTTCAACAAAAAGGTTTTGTAAATGCTTTGGAGATATCAAACAAACTTTAAAACAATAATGCAATGGATATTCAACATTTTCAGTTAACAAATTATGACGTCCTCGGGGTCTTGTCTCTTGTCTGTCTCTAGACATTATTAATAAAGAAATAAATAAATATCTTTGGAAAACTCACACACGGCCATCTGATCCCAAACTAAGCGTTAACTTGTACAATGGTGATCAGACAACCGATAAACATACATATATCCCTTTTTATATTCAAACTTATATAGATATTTATACTCAGACACAAAGAACAAACATTTATGCCCATCACAGAAAAGTTTGATCTGGGTGGGAATCGAACCCACGACCTTCGGCGTAGCAGTTAGGTTCGCTAACCACTAGACCAACCGGCCTGTCAAATAGTTTTTGCACGCGATATTTGCCAGTATGGTGGGTATAGTAAAAAGTAACCTGTGTGTTATTCGCAGTCCACCATTCCTCACTTGGCCAGCGTGGTGGACTATGGTCTTAACATTCCGAGAGGAGACCCGAGCCCAGTGGCATAGTTATGGGGTGCAATCATTATGAACCTGTGTTATTCTAGCTTACAATATTTGTGGCAAATTTGATTCATATTAGTTTAGTTAGTTAAAACAAACTAACAGCCTCAATAAATTTTGCATTTATAAAATTAGCACGAGGTAATGTCATCACAGCGCAATATTTTAATAGTATAGACGGCGTCATATCGTATACCGGAGTCTACAACAGGGGTGAGCAACCTTTTGAATTAAAGGGCCAATTTTAAATTTGAATTTTGCTAGAGGGCCGCAAATAGATTAGCATTATTTATACTTAATGAAATCTACTGAACGTTTTACAGTTTGTATGTAATGTTTCTATATATTTGCTCAATTTTTAAATCATAATGCTTTTTTATGTTGTATTATTTTGTTTTGAAACAGTGTTTGACCTTCTAAGCATTAAAAAAAATTAATTTTATAATGCTTAAAGGGCCGCGGGTTGCTCACCCCTGGCCTACAATATAATATTAAAAGACTATATTCCACCAGTAGCACGGTATAGACTACAATAACAGTGCACTGTGAGATATTTTAAGTCTATAAAAGTAGGTGGTTAAAACTGAATACAATAAATAGTTTTAATCGATATATAACACATGTATACTACATATATATGTAATCAAACAGACACATATATATACAAACAAATTAAGAATAAATATTAAATACTGCTTTTCATTTTCCTTTTGTATTTATTGTCACCTGCCTCACATTCTCACCATCACCCTGGGTTTACTGGAGGACCATGCCATTAGGCATTAACTCCGCCCTTTGTAAAACTTATTTTAAGGAAGTACAATAAATTATAAACATATAAAAATGAATGAACATATTTTTATATCAATAAAAAATAATAGAACACTCATATTTCAACATATTCATAATATTGATAACGCACGTAACAACGTGTGATAGACGCCAGTGTAAAACATCAAATTAAAGGATGTGATGTGAATATCAAAATGATTTATAACTTGTTTACTTTAAAACTATAAAGAAAATATCACTTATGTGTAATTCATTACGATGCAAACATTAATATGGCAAAGGGACATTAGATAACATTAATTCGACTGGCCTGGTATGGCAGTTAGTAAACCTAACTGCTGGGTTGGAGGTCGTCTGTTCAATCCTCACTTGTCAGGAATGTCAGGAACTAACTTTTTTGTGATGAGGAATAATGTTTGTTTTGAGGAGTATCAGGGTGTTTTATCAATTATCTGATCACTATAATACAAGCTTATGCTTAGTTGGTGATCAGATGGCCGTGTGTGAGCGAGAGATATTTATATATACTATACAATTTCGTTTACAACTATAGTAGCATTGCTAGTAATTTTACTACTAATTTGAAAAATATGAAAAATATGAGTTGAAGTTCGATAAAATAGTAAGCCAATTACTTAAGTACTACTCACATTGTGATCATATAAAACACAGTTTATTTGTACCGGCACGTTCTTATTTGGGTCATCCTACCCAATATTAATTAATAATAATTTTATTTTATTTTTATATGTAATTCGGAGTACATCAAACGTGACAAAATGACCATTTAGTGAGACCGGTAGGTATACAAAATACTAAACACAGTCGTAAGTTGATTTGAACTCGATTGGAGTTGACCCAGAAAGCAAACTGAAATATGAAATTAATAAACAAATCGATGTAGACTAAGCAATGGTATTTATATGCGATTTACTGTATTTCAACTCCAAACAACCTAATATTAATATGTAATTAGTATAAAAGAAAAGGCCACAACTCAGTTTTTTATCGATATTAAATTATATTATATATTATTCAAAATTACAAAAAACGCATATATCTTGCAAACTTTTGGGAATAGCAGAAATTTTTGTTTATTTACAAGAAAAGATAAAACCTGTTTAGATTATTATTATTACATTAATTTCTAAAGAATTCATTTTAATTAATTTAGATGAATACATTTCTAACGTCTATTTTTATAATATTAATTGTAATACGTTTTCATAAAAACATACGACTCAATAATATTATTGAAATCAGACCTTTTACAACATATTGCGAGCATCATCAAAAAAAAACTGGCAGTTACTTTTACAAAAAAAATCACATTATTCCCAATACGTGAGTTATATCCTTTTACACTACAACCTCAATAAACGGCATTACAGAACCAATATATATTAACGCACGCATAGAAAATACTCAAGTTTTATTGAATTTCAAAACGATTACAAAACTATACGTGCGCTGATAGACGAGGCCCTTTGATAGTGCAAATATTTTGCTGCCGATACGAGTACGTACTCTTTGTGCAAGTTAATTTGAATAGCTATCACCCTCTTAACTATTTATGCTGGAACAGGAGTGCATGCAATAATGGAATTGCATGCGCCGCTCTTCCGGCCAAAGGGTAAAAGAGCTATGTAATTAATATTCTAAATCTAGCAATAAGTATTGTAGGCTACGGGTGAAATATGTTGGAGACTATTTTGCGGTATTTTACGGTATTCCGGTATGTCATATCTTGAATCTTAAAATTGTATTTGTCGTGTACAACGCGAAATACATACATGCGGTTTAAAATGTTATGAATGTGTATTTGTCGTAATCATTAAAATTTGAGTTGGCACATTTTTTGTGACGAATCTGCTGTATTCCAACTTTAAATAATAATAATATTTAAATTTATTTAAAGTATCACTATCATGTAGGTTAAAATTTCAAATTTAGAACTTACTACAGCTTCTGAATGAGCTTCATCGATGATAAGAAAGAGTGAAAGAAACGTCTCAGTTTAAATTTACACAACAACATATTTTATTCGAATGCCAATTTTAACTAAACCCTCAAATGTACCTTAACCTTACTACAAAAGTTAAAAAGCTATTATATCAACTGTCAAGACAAACTAATGAAATTGTTAAAATGTTATTGGATTCACACTGCATTAGCTTCTCTAGTATTTTCCATATAAAGACAAAGTTACAAAGTTTATATACCTATGGGTTATTTTTTGCGTTTTCATTTAGCTTTTTTGTACTTATGTGAGAAGTTTCAACAACTTTTGAATAAGCCATATACTTCTCGTCTACCAAAAGAAAAGACTCACTTCCTGAAGTGGAAGGCAAATTAAAAAAAATGTGTTCTACTACTTCAAAAATTCAGAAACACGAACCATACACACTGCCAAAAAATATTGTTATCGAAACAATACTGTTATTCATTAGACGATTGTAACACAAACACTATCTTAGGAGTTATTCAAAGATATTTTGCTTAGATACCAACGTTTTTCATTACACTACCTGTCCTAAACCCCAAGGTTAACAACTGTCAACATTTCACAACTTAATTTTTAATTGCGTTCGATATTAATTCAAAGTAACTTGTTGTTATTAAAAGATTACTGAAAACGACCCTTATGTAATGTTATTGACAAATTTATCCTCCAGATCATTAACTTATTCTGCATAATAAATATAAAAAAGAATTAAAGGCTATATGACTTAGTTGGTACCTGCTGGCGAAGCAAAGGTCGCGGATTCGAATCGGGCAAGGTATATGTTTCAGAAGAATGTATTTCTCGAATTATCCTACTAATATAATAAATGCGGCAGTTTGTGAACGGGTGGATGTTTGTTAACATACATAAGATTATAGTCTCCAATAACATATAGACCACTTTTTATCAATATACCTGCCACGCGCTCAAAGCCGCGGGCGGTAACTAGTGCATGTTATACGTGACGTATATTAGCATCGTCGATGGCACCCACACCACCGAGAATCCTAGAACAGCGGTATGAGTGTGTATAAATATGCACAGTTAACAGTTACCGAGAGATTAGCAAGAAGAAAAAAACACACTTCAATATTAAACCAACGATGCGAAAATATATGACGACGAAACAGAATATGAAATAAATTTAATAACATTTTAAGCACGGAAAAATATTTATCGCTACAAAATTCGCAATTGTTCAAGTTGACAATTTGGTAGTATAATTGATGATTCAACGTAATACGTGGACGTTACTTGCGATGGAGATTGATTTAAGTAAATTATACTTTATGTACGTGTTTTTAAAACAGAAATCACTTTAATCGGATCAAATGGATTCACGTCTATTGCATAAAATTTCGTTATACAAAGCGTAAAAATGAAGAAATAGTACCAACTTCAAATAAAGTAATAAGTATTTTACCTATTTCAACTGTCTCTATAGAGAAATACGGTTCAGGAAGTCCAAATAATTATTTCAAAGACAATGAATCGACTAGTTAGGTAACCAACAGAGCAAGCTAGTACAAAGAATTAGAAATATAAAAATACGCCTAAGTTAGAACACCACTAAAGCGTGATTCACAGTCCCATTTGTTTGTTCTATTGGCTGGCGACGTGACGAAAGCGTGACGTAAGCAGTCCTGCGTAGAATTCGGTGCGTAGATCGCGATGCAAGGTGCCAAGGTCGAGGCTTATATACCCCGCATGCAAATGAGCAGAGATAAAGTGGCGCTCATTACAGCCGACACCCGACGCCGAGGCCTCGCCGGAGTCATTACAGGCCCTGTTCGAGACTCCTTTATTTTATTACGGATGTGTTAAGAAACGAGGTTAATGCTGTTGAATTACACGCATTGTTTCACCTAGCCGTTGCCATGGCAACACTGCCGGTGGTACCACGGCGGCGGCGTATTAGCATTCGCCTGCAGTGTTTAAAGGACGATGTAAAAACACGATTTCGTTTGTTGGCTTCGAACACAGTACTGCATTAAAAAATTGCAATATACGGTAAGAAGCTGAAAGTAAAACAAAAAGAAGCTGTAAAAGCTTTTCATTTGAACCGGAAGTATGGTAAGTTAGGAGCTATTTATGATTTTCCACATTGGTGGTGGCGACGTGTCTCTCGAGCCTTACCGTTTAATTAAAGGGCGGCGGGGTGGCGGCGAGGGCCGGGGCTGAGGAGCAGGGTATAATGGCGGCGCAATATCGGATGGAAATGTGCGGCATGTAGGAATGCGCCGCACGCCTCCCTCCCACTCCTCATCGGGAACCATTCCTGGTATTTTTTATTGACGACTCTGAAAACGCTGTAGTGGGAATACTCGATGCTATTCTCATTTGAACTGATAGAGTAATACAATTGAAAATTGACTCGGGAACATCTTTAGAGAGCACAATTTACTTCGGAGAGGTTAATACCGCCGAGACAGGTTGGCGGGCGATTGAAGGTTTCGAGGCGCGAGGAAGTGCACGGGTCGAGCTCGAGATAAATGGTGTTCCATTGTACGTCTCCGAGATTCCACGTTGCGATAATGTACGTTGGAAAGTATCAACTGAAAGTAGAATGAAAGTTTACGAACTCGAGAGCACTATCTAAAAATATGCTTTACCTAATGGACACGGCACGGCAGTATATTTTTTTTAACTCCGCTTCTCTCGATGGCAGATTAAATATAGAGGACTCGACGGATTTAGAATGCATGGATTCAGAAATCACGTCTGCATTACATTTTATGCTACCGCTATAAGAACTGGATATGAATAAACAGGATCCAAATGCTAAGCCTAAATAAAATACAGCTAGTTCACTTTCGCGACTCATTAAAAATATGAAAGAACCGTTACAAAACTGTATTTCGCTATCCGAGTTGCATTTAGTCGGACGATAATTAAGTAATCTGTTCCCAGCATGTTGTAACGGCGAGATATCGGCTGAGTGCAGGGAGTGCACGACGGCAATCGGCGTGCAATTTGAGCGGGGAATGGCGAAATCCGAGAGCGAACGAAACGTGACACCCCACTTATCACGCAATGTGAAAGTTGGACATCTTATTAAATTTTGTTACTCATTATTCACTATACATAAAGGGACACGACTCACACGACACGACAGAACACGGTTCATTGTTTTGTTTCGTCCGCGGCTAACCGGCAGTTGTTATCGTTCGAAATTGAAAACAAAATTAAGTCGAGTGATGACGTCGATGTGGACGTTTGCGTCGAAAAAATAGTTTTCGGTTAAACGGAACCGAGAGGTGGCACAATTATGACGGAGAACGACAATTTATGCAGCAATTATTTGAAGCAGGCTGGCGTTCAATCCAGGTCAGATTAAGTGATTTTTAAAACTAATGCAAACGATAGCATGCGACGAGAGCGGCCAGAGAGCGTTGCACAAAGTTAATGAACGCTCGCAAGCGAAACACAATCGTTTGCAATGGATCTTGCTTATTTAGACGACTGGAATTAGAGCAGAATAAAACGATCAAAATTCCTCGGGCACCTACGTAATGGAATTTGCTCTTTAAACGTGAATCCTTTTCTACTGTTCGCTGCGTTTTGAACAACGTGCAATTCAAAGTTAATTTGTCTTAATTCGTGGCTCTCCAGTCCGGTAACCGAACAGATACATTGACGTCCGTGTGTGTGAGTCACGTAACCGCGGCCTGCTATTCCAACGGAGTTCGCCGTCTCGGTCGCGTCTACTCATCTACCTCCGGTGCGTGTCGGCTTACTGACAGAACACAGTCACAGCTCGGCTCGAGAGCGACGTGGCTGTGGCCTTGTTCGCCTACTATTGTGATATTTACACAATATATTTACAAATCAATATGACCGAGCGAAATTATTGGGATACGGAACAATCCATCAAACCGCGTCACAGCCTCTCCCGCTTGAAATATAAACGTGATTCTGGCAAATAAATCTTCTTTAGGTGTAATTGCGATAAAGACCGGTTGTTAAAGAGTTAATTTATAGGCGAGGAGTGATAAACGCTGGCGGCACGAAGTTCACAACCTGTGAAACAACTCGTACGCCGCGAACAAAGAGCGAATCGAGTCGGGATTACTGGCGGCTTTCGAGCTCCGAACGGTCTGCAACTGAACACTCGGTGGACTGCTTCAGAAAACTCCTCCGCACCACTAAATAAAGCTTTGCTATTGATTTGCGAGAAGTACTTCAATTAGTTTTCCTCTTTAGCGATACGGTTCGGTCGCAAGCCGAAGTTTTGTAAAAACTTATTTACGTTTATTTCTGGCGACAAAGGAGTGAATGGTTTTGTAGCGTTAACCACCCGGATAAGGAAAATATTAGAGTCGACGTTGATAAAAAACAAGATATACTCGACGGGAATTCGTGAACAAAGGAATTAAGTTGAAACTAGTCAAATCGACAAACAAATGTCGCCTTGTTTTTTATCCCTGGTCGTTATTCATGTCGGGAAACATAGACTTCGGGTGATACATTTCTGCTGAAGACTCCAATTGCATTCTGACTACTAAATTCATCTGTCACAGTGTTCGAATATGAACCATCTGTTGCCTCTCTTGACAAACAATAAAATTGATTTACTCTGCGGTTAAGCGAGTACTTAATTCAATTTTGGAACAGTGATATGTTTACGTATGCAAATTTGACTTTTCAAGAATGTTATGGACAGGATGTATATTTAATTTGTTTTACGGCATTAATTTTAAAAAAGAACACTCTCATATCATTAGCGACTCTCCATGGCACAGTTGTTTGGCTGGGAATCGAAACCGGAACTCCAATGAGGAAGTATTATGTCAATTGTAATTGATATAAGACGAGCAGTAACGATTTCGCACACTTCAATTATTCAATACAGATTATGTAAGCAAAACATAAAACTTTCTATTAAAATTCGCAGCAGTTTCGCGGAACCTGATTGAGTTATATAGAATAACACATAAATGATTGATCGTTTCAACATAAGCAGCTTGTGACAGCCTAGCGTCGAACGGAGGCGTTAAATCTACTTTTTGAATAACCCCCGTGAAAGTGTGAAGTGTGGGAGGACTAGATATTATATTAAAATATTTTTAAGACCAGTGTAACAACAGTTGTTTTGTGGCAGTTAAAGCTGCCCACGTTTTTAGCATAAACAGTAAAGTGAGTCGCAGTTTTGGGCATTAGATCCCAAAATCGGAGAGGTTAAGGTCATTGCCCACGTCTTTTGAAACGAACTGTCAGGGGAAAGATTTCCTGATGACATCATCAGCATCCAGTTGGAGCAAATTAACATAAATTCGGATTTATTTAATTTTAACATATAAAAGGTTAATTGGAGAGTTAAGAAAATTTTGTTGAAAATTGAAATAACGAGCAGCTAAGGCAGAACCTTCTAGGCTACATCAGCTAGAACATTATATTAATAAGAACAAATCTAACATTATAACAATGATATTTACAAAGGAAAATTATTGAAAAGAAATTCGTATTTTGTTTCACCCACTCACTTTCCCTGGCCCATTCCACCCATTTCGCTTTATCCGTATAAGAATAACATATAATCCATTTTCTTCCTTACTACTCTAATCTAAGGATTTATTCTGAAAGGGTTGTTAAACGAGAACCCAGTCACTTTCTGTATTAATACAATAATAGATTAATTAATTCTTTGTATGAAGAACAACGTGGAAAGGAGGCTTGGTGGTAATTAAATTTTAATTAGCTAAGTTGATACAGTAAGTGCCGGTGTAAACAACCGAATGCGTGTTTCACAGGAAACCTGTTAAGATTTAAAGCTGTTTAAAAATAAATCAATCCCCCTGTACCTTAACAGGCACTTCCAAGTTAATCCGCGGAAAGTGATGTTATAATTCTGGTTAGAGTGGTGTAATCGAGCCAAATTGAACCGAAACGACTTCATCTTAAAATTGGAAGGGTGTATCGAAAGTTATTATCAAATAAGGCTTCGGGAAAACATTGTTCGGATAACGCGGTTTGTTTCAAACAACTATGGGTAGCATGATTAATGTAATCATAGAGTTTTGTTGCCTGGAAATAACCCATTAATGTATTCCTACTGAGCACAGGTTTCTCGTCATCACTGAGGAGGTGTAGAGCAAATTTCATTACCAACTTCTAGTCGAGGGGTTTGTAAACTAAAGTTTTTACACCGTCCTCAAAACCGGCTCAACTATTACTATCTTGGCGGTAGGCCGTTAAAGCCAAACCTACCCATATTTAAAGGAACAATTTAAGATTTATCCTCAGACTTTTGAGGTACTAACTTTGTAAAAGTTTCACATTAATTAAATTCAGTTCAACGTCAATTCAGACAGCATATTAATAGGCCGTAGACACGAAAACGACCACCAAAAAGGAATTGCGAAGATAATTCAGAAATACTTCGTCGCACATAAACACGAACCAATCTACGAATATGACGTGACGAACGATCCGAAATCTTAATAGACGGTTGTATAACAAAAGCGAGGTAAACACTTGACCGTGATGATGTCACTGTCTGGCCAGCGGGGTTCGGAGTCGGAGCGTGACACGAGCATGGTGTTACGTTCATTGATGCAATTCTATGTCCAAACAAAGAGCACAAAAATGTACTTACTGTCACGTTTTCTAGCCTATCGCGATCTAGGACAGTGAGTGGTGAGTTCGATGGTTCTGACGTAAACTTGGTAAACGTATTAACTAACGTAACGTAAAACTTAAACTAATTAGAATATTTTTCCGTAACAGAATCTTATAAAAACCTATACTGCGCGTTACTGACGTCCACTACATACTACCAGACCCTGTATCTAGAGCTAACTTGATCCGGGAATTTGACGTTTTGTTTACTTTTTTTGGGTGTGCCTGAGGTGTTTTGCAGGCAAAATCGTGGTTATAAGGCACGCACGTGGCCGGATATTTAAACAGCCCACGTGTTCCAAAATTATATTTTTATACGCATTAAATAATAACCTTACTTCGCAGCCAGTCAAAAAAATATCTGATACAGCAGAGGATACAATGAATTATTAATTTTGCATATTGTACGTGCCATACACGCTTTAGTACACCGCTGTGACCCGCGGCGCCGTCTGCGCTGCTCGCTTTATGCGCCTCCCGGGAGCCCGCTGAATATCGGAAAGCTTTATAGCTCACACGGTACTATCTCGATGAGCTATGCATGTCCGGGGCTTAGCGCATGTTTAGGTCGTTATGGCCGCAAAAATATAACACTCCCGAATCATTCGTTATTTTTATGAAGGGGACAATAGCAATAAAAGTAATTCTCGTTTCATTCGAAGCGCACACAGCGAACATGTTTTGGACCGTTAAAGGAAGAAGGCGGTGGAAATGTCCACACAATTCGCACTCGTCGTGACAATAATCCTTACTACACGCGCTGACCGCTGATTCATGGCCGTCTTAATGTCATCCGGCGAAATTGATAATCACATTTGGAGACGTTCCGAAATCCGGTTTCAGAGACGATCGGTAGGGGTAATGAGGTGCGTGGGTAAGAAGTTGAGGCTAAGTGAATATGACAAAGCTCGGTTTAATCAACACAACAAGTAGCCTAATCAAATATGACCCCTTCGTCATATCGCGTAATTGAATGCTTAATCACGGGAGACGCTCCGCGGTGTGCGGCATGCGGGTCGGTTGCCTACGGGCGCGTTTGATCGACACTCAATTGCTGCTGAAACGTACGCAGCGTACATTCTTACTGTTCCTAATGCACAAGAGGCCCGGTATATTTATTCATACGAATTCATACAACTGAACAGGAAAATTGATACAGAATTGAAATATATTCACAAAACCTGATAACAATATAATCGTAAGCAATAGGAGAGGTCTTTTGTTTCTGTGTTTAGCATGTAGTTATGCGGAGTTTAAAGGAAATCTACGTCAGAGGTGTTATGTTTGTTTATGGTTGGTTATCGAGCGTCACTCGGGATCTAATGATCGTGGTCGACGAAATGTTACACACGGTTTTATCGCCGATACAATTGTAATTTTCGTTCGTTCGCTCGACTGGTGGGACCGTCGCGATGGGGTCTGCGTTACCTACGCTTCACCTTATTACCCGGACTTGTACTTAGGAGGGCAAGTGCCTCCTGGCTAACCCAGCTGTTCAGCGGGGAATTTATAATTTTTGCATAGGCGATTTCACCACGTGACTATTAGTTATACCATAATGAAAGCGGTAAATATATTTTTGGAATTATATGATTGCCCTGACATTAGCAGATGCTTTTACCGTATACAGAACTGTCTCTGTTTTCAACTGCAGACTCATCGACTAGCAAACGGAATATTAATTTTCCTTATACAAGATACCCTATGACATTATTGACTTGCCGTCGTCCGAAGACAGTTAATGGTAGTATTACAACAACAAAAAATGGGTGAATTCAGCAGACCTACACATAAATAGTTTTATGTACCTATGCCTACGTTTGATGTCCCCTCAAACTCATGAAGTCGACATTATCTCTTCTTATCCACCTCTCCGCATTTAGCCATCGTGGTGGATTTATGGCCTTTACCCCTTACATTGTCAGTGGAGACCCGAGCCCGGTAATGAGCAATGGCCTAAGTGACGATGACCAAAATCAAAACCTTGATTTCAAATCAACAAAACATACCAGAGCATAACTCACAAACCTCATAGTGTGTGTCGGCAGGTGGCGCTGTGCTCGCGTCAATGTTCAAGCATGTCTTAAAGGTATGAATGCTACTAATTACAGTAGAATGTGTAAACTAATTACCAATATACAAGGTCTGAACGTGTTGTTAGCAATTTCAAAACCGTGAGCCGCATACATAATAACAGGTTCATTTTAACATTTCTAGTACTCAACTAATTTCTCGTGAAGCGGATCAATGAGTAGAAAATAATACATTACACAGAAAATTACAGATTTCATACATTTATGTAGGTTTGCCTTTTTCCTCTATGAATATTGATTTAACATTAACGTCCATTATTTGCCCACTACTGACCACGAGTCTCCCCTCACTAGATCACACTCCACCACGCTGCTCCAATGCGGATTGGTAACGATAACATAATATTAATATTCCACGATAATATATTAGCATTAAAAGTGAATAACTAGTTATTAACCACAAAACTGGTTGTACAAATCCGTAAAATGCGCAAACTATTTCAGGATTACGTATAAACGTAGAGCTTATTTTATTTATGGTACAACTGTTGTTCGGTCTAAACCCTTCGCAACTTTATTACACTGCGGTAAATTTAGCCTGGACATCATAAATTGTTAGGTCAAAAAATAACAACATTCATACTCCGTAATGAAGAACTTTCTTATTGCTTTGCTGTACTTCAAATGTGCTGACAACGCACTGAATTCCTTTGGTTCCTGTTGGTTGTTGGTTGGTTGGTTGGTGGTTGGTTCCGTTCCTTTGGTGGTGTTATTCGAATGGCTTATTTTGGGGCTCATCTTTGGTGTAGGATATCCTCGTAACTGAGAAGTACTTCCTCACGCTGTTCTAATGCGGATGGAGAAGTCTGTTACCAACTTAAGCATCGTACATTTTTGCTTCACCCAAACGCCTCCATCTAGCCTTGCTATCTCGCGACAATAAACGGCATCGTCAGCTTTATCCGCTTTAAAAAGCATGGAAGGGTTCACGAATTTTATTCAACTTTTGTCGACTTTACAATCGTTGCGACTGTTACTTAACTCGGCCGATCACCGGCTCGCAATCTCCACAAGCCGCCAAGATTTGGGCGCTTCAAGTTGTTTCACTACGCGCTGTTATAGCCGAGCATTATTCGATGTAGGTCGGTGCAAATCGGAAGTATTGTGAGACCATCATTGGCTCGTTACGCAGTGCCTTTGTTGTCCAACACGCGTTACGTAATACAGCTCAAACAATAGAAACGATAAGGGTTCGAACATTTTTAACACTAATAGCGTAAAGTGCAGGAGAGGTCTTCTAATAGATAAACGGCACCGAGCCTGAGGAGTGCGATAAGACATCGCCTGCGTGTCAGCGGAGGCGGCCGTATTGTCCACCGTGTGCGATACTGCACAAAGCCGGGACAATGCACGCCGATCGTCCATTGTCTAACGTCCCGGGATACGTGATGGCCAGCTCTAAGCGAATTACTCCACGGGTCTCTGCACACGTCCGAATAATGCACGATTGTGAATTCCACTATTTCTTTTCAATGCACCCGTTTAGTCTGACCTCTATTTAAAAGCGTCTGTACTATCAGCTATCGGAAACAGTGCAATGTGGTCGGAATTTCGTTTCATTTACAGAAACAAGGAAGCTATGTGCGTTAATATCTATACTGAATGTTAACATGGGCGGAGGGTAATCTTTGAAGGGGCCTTGGGGATAAGGCTGCACCGGCAAAGAGGCTGCCCGCGTAGCAAAGGTAACGTTAGAAGGCTCGGTGCAGCATATTGAAATAGCGTTCGAGCGCGGAACGAGACGATAGAAGCAGAAATCTTTGCCGAACCAACGGGCCAGCCCCGTTCCCAGTGCGTTTTATCTCTTGATCGCGTTATTCAGCCGAGCATCAAAGGAAAATATGAAGGGAAATACTAAGAAACGAGAAAGCCTTTTATGCTCAGACTTTTTTGTTGTTTAGCAAACGAATATAATCTTGTGGGACTCGTTCGACGGAAATACTTGTAAAGTTTAAAATGTAGATTCACCAGCGGTCTTTATTATAAATAAATGGATTTTTTTTTTGTTTTCGTGTAACATAGCAGATAGCATTCGATACCGGCGCGACTCGACGCCTTATCTGACTGAGCCGCTGGCTATACAATGGCGGAGGTGCGTGTTTACATTTCGATTTTAATTTTTATCACCCTCCATTCGCCCGAAATACCTACGCGTTATCACGTCATCCAACCGAGCTGATAACACTGTATCACGTAATGTGCCTACAATCTGTCCAGTGTAACGGCTTATTGACTCATACGATGCCATTTGAACAATGTTTAGTCTGTAAGTAATTATTACTTCAAAGTTTGGGAAGTTATTCATGGTTTAGGAGGATAGAGATGGATTGTGTTGGGATAAGTATTACAAGCGGAGGCGCCACCGCTGTCGCCGAGTCATCGTCCTGTTCATTATGTTGCGGCAATGCCAATTCCCATACAATAGTAGACAGCGGCTACGGCGGGGCGGATGACGTCACTCGGACCGAGCCTTCGAATTGAGGTCGGCGGTCGAAACGGCGGCAGCGTCATGTTGTCTTAAATGTTGCTACCAAACTAAACAATTAGCTTGTTTCTGTAGCCTTCGATGTTAATAGATAAAGTGAATGTTAAAATAAAAAGTGTATCGACTTACCTTGATACTGTCGTAGCAAGCGGTCACTCTTCCATTCTGCACCTCGACGGTCGCCGGGGGGTGCGCAAACTTGCACTCGGTGTCCGGTCGGGAGCACTTATTTCGCTGGAATTCGCGGCACACTTCGAGCTGGAGCCAGCGTGAGTCCTTGCCGTTGAGGAGGCTATTCATGTTCACCATGGTTGCCATCGTTGCCACAATAGTCGAGGGTGGAAGACGCGCGCGCAGTTACGCTGAGCGAGTGCGGCGCATAGGCGGCGGAGGGCGAGCGCGCCCGCGCGCTCCTAGCATGCACTTCTCACACTCGGGGCTGAGACGACGGAGCCGCACACCCTTCACTACCACACACAACTACACACGCGAAACAACACGCGGCGCCGCGGGGACTCGGTCGCAACGGCAGCGGGTACTTGCCGATATATTATTAATCTTACGAGTAAGTTAGAATTAAAGACACCGACGTTGCAAGCTTACTTAGGCGAGTATTAAAATTATTATTATCACACGCGTTCGTATCGTTGTTGACGGTCGAGTTTAGTAGAGGGCGAGCGGTGCTTGATGCGCGAGCATGGCGGCGGCGGCCTGTGTCTGGCGGCGACGGTGGGGCGCGAAAAAAGCGAGATTAGCGGCTCGACGGTCAGCGAGCAAGCCGGTGCGATGCGGGGCTCAACTCTGCGAACAACAAAACACACTGGTTACTCTCCGGGCGGTCCGCCCCGGAGCCAAGCACAAGCGGCTACCGGGTTAGCAAGCGCGCGCGGCGGCCGCTCTCAGGCCTCGCGCCCCTACACACAACACCTTCGAGACCATACATGTTACAAAACTGGCATGTACTGTCTCAAAATCACCGTTTCGTTAGCCTAATAAGGTTAGCATTTAGAAATGTGGAATATGTTAACAGAAATTATTATTTCACTATTAGTTTATGAAAGGTACAAGGAAAAACATAGCATAATAAATACATTAATACACCGTTTCAATATCTTCAAAAGTAGCCGAAAAATATTCAAGATAAATTTTTACATGATAAGTAGTTTATAGGCATTGTAAATATAGATAATTATAATATGAGGCAGTTCCCAACACGGCGGCTCGTGTTAAATTTCGGGGAGAATGTGGGACGGTGACAGGTGAGCCGGGAAACGTGCAACGTGCACTGGACAGGTGTCGCTCCAATAATAAACAGCTTGCACCAGCTGTTGCCTATCTGCAACTCGTGACGCGTTTGAGCAGAGAAACACAAACGTAATCAAGAAAATCACTGTCATTTTAACATGGCAGAGTTCATAAAACGCCAGTCATAAAGTAGAACGGGAGAGAGATTTACGAAATACGAGGCGGGCGCTTCATAATTATAAAGCCAATGAGTGTCAGCGGAATGATCTCGCGGAAACATTCTTTGTGTGGGCGCCGCTAGAAACGCAACGGTGTGAGGCCGGGAACAGGGAAAAACTAGTGAAACTGAATACTATCGTAATGTGCTATTTAAAGCATAACCCAGTTGAAAATAGCTCGTTGTGCGGCAACGCAGCGTCGCGCTTCTCCATCGTGCATAAATCTTCAAATTTTATTTTCGATATAGATGCAACAGAATTTTTATTGTGGCTTGCGTCCGCCTGCCTGTTCAGACGTCAATTGCTCGGCGGGACTGCGAGTGGAGAACAACAAATCTCATTTTCTTCGGTCGATGCTAGTGACATTCCATAATTGTGCTCTTGAATATCATTGGACTGCTTGTTTGTGAGGAAATATTGCTTTAATAGCGCTATTACTATCGGATATACATATTTCCTGTGTAACACTTCAATTAAGGACTGAATTTTGTGAATAAATCACGTTTTTATGACCATGCCTCAGTAAATTAATAAATTAAAATTATCTTTCTAAAAACATCTTAAATACGTATTAGTGTAATTAGAACTTTATTTAATGTTTAATTTAATGTAATACAAATTATCGCAATTTTAAGTCATTTAATGATTATACCGGATTTTATAAAATTATAAATATTTTTTCGTAAGTTATAATTTTAATCGAATTAGAGGTAACAAGAAAGCTGAAATTTTCATAGTATTGTGTATGCTTCAACTGGTGCATTACACAAATAATTTCCTTAGTAACAAACAAAAAACCTTTATAAACTCCAAAAAATAAAATCCAGTCAAATCAAAGACCTTGAACCGACAATCACTTTTATCTAAAAGGGGCATTGACTCTGGTTATTCGCAAAAATCATATTATATTAATAGATAACTTTTGTAGGAGTAATATTATTCACTGCAAGTAAAACTATTTAGTTTATTCTTTGTCGGCTGTCTTGACCCGTGTAATTGATTCGCGTGCTGGCCAGGTGAGATCGATCGGTCAGCGACAACATATTTCGTCAGTACAACGCAATCGCTTTAAATAGATATTATTTGCTTATTTTCCCTCGGCTGTACCGAATTTAGGTATTTTAATGGTTAGGTAAGTGTTTTCAAGTTAAGAGTGAATAGGCTATTACTAAATTAGTGCGCTTTGCCATCTTAGATCACATCGCCACTGACCATCAGGCGGGATAGTAGTCAAGTACTAACTTAGTAGGGAGTAAAAAAAAGGTAAAAGATATATTCATATCGATGATGGAAAACAATAAGGGCGGAACTCATATGACCTGCTCATCAAAGTTACGTCCTATTTTTTATGTAGTAGTTAATGCCTGATATCGATCCCACCTAATGGAAAGTGGCGATGTCTGAGATATGACATTTAAATGATTTGAATAAAACGTTTAAATAATTAAAACGTTCAATGAGGTCGAAACGCGAAGAACGTTAAACAATAGGGGCGGAAGTCTTATTGAACAAACCCTCAAACATTGAGTTAGTCATAAGAATTACGCCCTTACTATTGGCGATCGTCGATGTGCCCCAACGGCTTTAAATTCTCGAATAAACCGGAAAGTCGCCACGGTATGATATAGCTTGTGTATTCGCCATGCATGTTGTCACAAATTGATTAAGCTTAAAAACCTGGTTAATAAACTTGATTTATTTCTGTATCAGTGATAACGGAAAAATCTTTAAAACCCTACTAACATTATTAATGCTACTCTTTGTGAGAATGGATGCATAAAGAATGGATGTTTGTTACTCCTTCACGCAAAAAGTACTGAACGGCATTAGGTGAAATTTAGCACAGAGATAAACTATAGTAACAATAACTTAAATAACACACAGGCTAATTTTTACAAGCATTTATTTAACTTGCAGTGTATGTTTGTATATTAGTATGTTAATATATTTGTTTGTTACGGGTCAAATTTTGCAAGCTTAATTAGATCCACATCCTCTAACACTACGGAGCGGAAATTTTGCATAAAGTCTTTATCCTGAGGACAATGTGTTTTTAAGACAAGCGTGACCTAATACTACGGGAGGATTGACTCCAGGGAACTCCTCAACGGTGTAGAAATTGTGTCTGTTTTTTTGTATTATGTATCTATAATCAAAGCTTGGGTGTTTAAATATTTTAATAGACCTTGTCATCAACGTATGTTGCTGTATGAAGATGAAGCGGCGACCGTAAACTAGTCTAACAAAAATCTGGATCAATACAAGTCTAGAAGGATGAAAAGTATTTCGGAAACTTGAGACAAGAGATAGTTTGATATATCTCAGTTTGTTATACTTAATCTTGAATGAGTTAATACTATAAACACAGGAGACGCCTCAATAGAAGTTACTACTACAAAAGATGAAACAATGGACGATATTTTTTATTTACATTCCATTAAGATCCCCTATTTAAGTAGTATTATTATATTTGTAACTGTAGACCCGGTATTAATTGTAATCAGGGCCCTTAAGACATCGTAAACAAAACTATCAGATATCTGAAATTAATCGAATCTACTGTGGTAAGTTTCGAATGCTTTCGGACAGTCACTTATTCTTATGATATTCAGTTTATATAAAAAATATATATTAAAAAGTGAAGAAAAGTGGTTTTGAGCCAGCGAATCACAAGCAAGGGCTTCCGTATTACTGGTTCTCTCGAAGACCAATACTTCTGGAGTAGACAACAGGACAGATAAGACAAAATAGATATATGAGGTGGCAATGATAATATCAATAACATCTATAACCCTATTACAGGCATTCATCTGACTCATACTTGCCTGCCTTAAGTCAAAAGCCCGTCTTTGACATTCCTTTCAAGATAAAACTTAATATGAGCCTCTGTGAAAATATTGGTAAAGATTTACCGAAGCGAAACAAGGAGACATTAGGCCACCAATGAAAAAATACTTAGCCGTTTTTAATAACGATGAGTACAGGAAAACTATACGGAAAAATAAACCTTAATCAACAGGTGTTAGTGCAGTTAATGCATTGTAGGATACCATGTCACAGTCAAAGGGTATCACCGTCCGATTTCACAGTGTAGACGAATCATCGGGCGTTCCTTCGCAGCCGACACGCACGGAGAAGACATTCAATAACCCAGTGAAAAGATTACCAAGAGCAATCAGACGGAAGCAAATCTAAATAAGAATCTCGTGAGAGCGGTCGGGCGGAGAATAGGGAGGGAGAAAAAACACTCGGGCCCCGGCTTTTGTGATAGGCGGCGATTCGATCAAGTTGCCGTAGAGAAATTTATCAGCCACTACTGCTTATACAGTAGGAATAATTACTGATATCATTTCCTCTCTCAACTTCTAAGAATTGTGGAGCTCAAATTGTCTTTTTATAAGAGAGCTAAATGTGACTGACCGAAGTCAGGTTGTCAGAAAATGTGACTTCGTCGGTTGAGTTATCCTTGAAGTGTTTAAACAGGAATAATTTCGTCCTTTTCATTTAAAACAAAAGTGCGTACAACAGATATGGTAATGAATAGCAAGGATCACATTTCAAGCCGCTTCCTCGCATCCATGGTCTTGACCAGGGCTCGAACCTGGGTATCCCACCGTGAAGGTTGGCGCTCTCACCAGCTGAGCTATCAAGACAAACAGAATGCGAGGAATTAGCAAGACAGTGAATTGCTCAGATATGTAATATGGAATCATGTACCATGTCATCATCATCGCGTTCCTGACTTTATACCAATTTTATTTAAATAAAATAATATATCTTTAGACAACTCACACACAGCCATCTGAATCCAAACTAAGCATACTTATATAGATATTTACAACCATACACACAGAACAAACATTCCTGCTCATCACAGAAAAGTTTGACCTGGGTGGGA
>DWJZ01000999.1:0-26265 GCA_018249125.1 Asbolis capucinus | reverse complement strand
AAATAGCTGTCTAAGTCAATGTTCTTACAACAAATCTCACCAATAGATAGGTATTTCAAGAAATTCAGTGATACAAAGCTTGAACAGGTGGATTTAGAAACAAAACATTTGATTTACCCGCGGTACAAGCAATCCTAGTGCTTGCGTATGAGTGTTAGCGATAACTAAAAAAACAAGGGTAGTACAAAATAAAACTCAACATAAAAATTCAAACATTTGTATTTCAAAGACAGTTTAAATCAATGATTTAGTCGAAAACAAAATTTTAACAAATTACTGCGTAATCAAATTTAGAACTGATTGGATAAAGCCACCGGATGTAGTGATAAATTTTATAATAATAAATAAAAATTATAAAATTTGCGAAATGTAACTTCATAACAGCCAAAAGGTGGCGCTGATTCTTCCCCAACCAATATTCTACGCAGGAGTCTAGCAAGTCTACAATTAACTTATCTCAATATTTCATTCTTTCAGCAATATAAAAATATTCAAACTCATCACAATATTATGGCGGTTCCATAGAACCCCATGCAATACTTAACCAACACAGTTCAAGTCAGAAATATATGACATTTCAATTCAGTTCACCAGTGCCCCTCGACAGTACACAATAAAAAGCGAATCTTATTCTATATCATTTTACTATCGTTATGCGCTACATACACTTGAACCTCACAGAAAAAATGTCACATATTGCCCTTAACAATCGTAAAAAAACATAGCTTCATTCTTAATTAATGAGATGCGGTTTTTCCATCGTTGGTAAAATGCAAAAACAATCACATATACAGACTAGTATCCGAAAACTCTATCAAAAGTAACAAAATTGTTTTTAATTTGTTGCAGGCGAACGAAATTTAGATCGCGTGGCACCCTAATACGACGAATACTCATTTTTTAATGAAGATCAAGTTTGAAAGGTACAGTGAAATGGTACGTAGTTGCCGATTTGGCATTTTCAATGATTCCTTTGGAAACCATTGCCTGGCAAAACGGCACCTCAATAATGGTTATAATAACAATGATAAACATGATGATATCAGTAATAACAATGATGAATATGGTGATGGTAATAATAACAATGATGAAGATGATTATAATGATTAAAATAATAACGTAGGTCAACTTGAACATTCGTCGACGTCAATGTTAGAAGCCGCGTACAAAATGTCGTTCGCCCGTTTAAACTGTTACTGCAAAGGATAGGCCACGAAAAAAGGCAATCACACAAATTGAAAATTTAAAATTGCGGATTTTATAAATCCAAAAAACAATATTCCCATAATATGTAGTTGATAAAGGTGTAGATCAGCACAATTATCTCAATATAATACGATTTTATCGACCATTGTCGGTCGGCGGCAAACACCACCCAACATAAACTCACAAATACTCTACATATCGATAAAAACTATTCAGTCGTTTTTATTTATCCATAAAAATATATCTTTAAAAGGCTCAAATAAAACTGTATCAGCTATTTATAAGTACCGTTCACAGTATTGCGATTGGAACTCTATCACTGGATATACCATTGGCACAGAGTATCCTGGTGGTGACCAGCTCGCTGCCACCATTTCGGTGCTTCCTACAGACAACTCACAACCACTAACCGCCCAATCGTCTTTACTTACAACTATACTAACTGAGATTAGAGGACTCTGTCGTAAATGATTTTAATATAAAACAAATTATCAGGTAAGTAGATAGGGATAGTAATTAATTAAATATATGGCAAACTGACGATTGTGCTATTAGCAAGTCGCGAGCTTAGGCCCTTAGGGCCACCAAGTAGATGGATGCTTGTACTGCGGCGCTCGGTGGAATGTGACGAGCTCGAAGCCCAAATCACTATACAGAAGTAGCCATCAAAACCGCCAGAACCGTTTGAGGACTGAATTTAGTGTGAGGGAGTCCGAACATCATAGTGAGGGCCAACTGAGGCACATGTCTGGACGTCACAGTGAGGGCCAAGTGAGGCACATCCGGCGGATGTCCAACTTCGGTTATAAATGTAACAGGTCCATGCTTCCAAATCACAAATCGAATCGAGAGGCCTACCGCGTATCTTCAGTAATATATTAAAAGTTCTTTTCTTTCATCAAATTAAAGTCTGAAGATGTGTGGATAGTCGTTTTGGTTAGTGCACGGGGAGAGGTTTCTCGGTCATGCGGCGCCTGAGGAGTTGGGACTCGGTGGGAGGGGAGAGGCCTAGAGGAGGGCAGTATTCGTCAAGTGCCATCCTCCCGAGATTGAGCCCGGCCCTCTCAAGCTCATCCTCAATGACGGGGCTCGGGTGGCAACTCTTGCTGCAGCGAAGCGCAGTCGCCGGCCGCTCCATATAAGAGTAGTTCATAGAAAAATGCTGCTGAATCACTCTGTTCACGGCCATCGCGGACTCCGCGAAGTTTGATAAATTGCGCGCTGACATGTTGCTGCGGACAAAACATTATCAATCAGTAAATCATCTTTAATACATAAGAAATAAAGATTAGAAGTGCTTGTTCACTGCAAACATAGCAATGGATTCAGTAAAAAAAGGTGAAAAAACAACTAATCGGTTGGTCTAGCGGTTAGAGAACCAGACTGCTACACCAAAGAACCCACAAGGTTCGATTACCATTCAGATCAAACGTTTCTGTGACGAGCAGGAATGTTTGTTCTGGGTGTAAATATCTATATAGGTACGTATTTAAAACATATATGTATGTTTATCAGTTGCACATGACCATAGTACAAGCTAATGCTTAGTTTGGTATCAGATGACTGTGCGTGAGTTGTCCAAAGATATTTATTTATTTAAATCAGGCACGAAAACAGTAACTACATATAAGAGAGTCATTTATAATGACGTAAATCACTTCCTACTACAAAATCTGTGCTAAACCAGTCCTTCAGTAAGTTATTAGAGACAAACTTGGACATGGCCATAGACCTTGTCACAGTACTCACCGTTTGATATTGATAGGCGTGTGCAGCGGCGGATAGTGTGCGGTAGGGTCTGCGCGGCGCAGCCAGGGGTGCTGCAGCACGCGCTCAGCGCTCAGTCGGTGCGAGGCCTCGCGCACCAACAGCTGCCGGATCAGACCTTTGGCCTCCGCTGAAATGTGGGACCATTCCTCCTCTGGGAATGAGTATCGGCCCTCCTGAAAACAAAGTGATCATTACATTAAAGTTCTTTAAACATAATTCTACGATTTTACAGTATCCTATGACGGTGACCGTTAATAAAATCTTAGTTCGTAAAGATTTACTGCAAGGGTACATTAAGTTTAGTTCCGCGTTAATTTCTCCGTAATTTCCCTACGTCAACAAAAAAGTTGGTTAGTTTAGGTCAGGAAGAGTTGAGGGTGGTTAAATTTTACGTTTTCTACATGTGACACAGAAAGATTAGCTTGAATAAGATATTATTAACGTAATAATTAAGAGTGAATAAGCTTTTGTTAAATTAGCGCGTTTTATCAACTAGACCAGATCGCTGCTTACCATCAGGCGAGATTGTGGTTAAGGACTAAATTATTGAATATTGAAAATAATAATTAAAAAAAACAAACCTGTATAGAAGTGAACAGGAGGTCCTGACAAGCACGACAGTTCTCGCCGCGCTCCCAGCCGCAGTCGGCGCCACAGTCGGCGCGGAACGGCGGATACCCACACAGCAAGATGTACGCGATCACACCCAACGACCACAGATCACATCGTTTGTCGTAGTGCGTGGCCGCAGATCCCGCGAACAGAGACACCACTTCCGGTGCCATGAACTCCGCACTACCCACCTGGGGGTAAAGATAAATTATTATTGTTTATAAATAAGATAAGTTCTTCTAAGATACATTCTTATTGTTTATTCTTTAACATATTTGAATTGTTTAGTTCGTTTTAAAATAAATGACTAAAGATCAATAGCAATTTCTATGAGCCTATTACTTCAATAGACAATAAGTAACTTAAAATTGGCTGTTTTAACTAAACCAAACACATCTAACCACACATGACACATCTTGTTATTCCTCTCTCTATCTTTAAAATTAATTTGCTTAATTTTAATTTAATTTGTTTCACATGACTACTTCTCAACTGAATCAGCCATCATTATGTCGTGTTTATTAATATTGTGCGTCACGTTTATGTAAATGACATAGTAAATTAAATATATAATTATACTACTTAATTTTAATAATATCCTTAATAGAACATTTACTATTAAAAGTTGAGGTCAAAAAGTGACGCCTTGCAAAATCCCTATTGTTAAATATTTTGGAACTTAGTCAAGCGTTCGACAACAATGCTTTTGATTTAAATCTATTATTTGATATACTATAGTCATTAAACATACAGACCAAATACTACTATTGCTTTTATATATATATATATATTATTTTTTTATTACATAAGTAAGTTAGCGCTTGACTACGATCCCACCTGATGGTAAGTGGGGATGAAGATTTTGGTGATAAAGCGCACTAACTTAGTTGAAGCCTATTCACTTTTGACTTGAAAACATGTACATTGTAGTCGAACGGGAACACCAACGCGGCAATTTATTCCAATCCTTCGCGATACAGGTAATAAAAGACGAGGCGAACCACGTCGCTCGTACTGGCGGGATGTTTACTTTTTTTCATGTCATGTACATACGTTATGGTTTTTAACTTATTCATCATTCAACAAAGTTTTTATTGCAACGACAAAGTCAGCGGTGAATATAGTATTTGATGTATTAGTAAACACAGCTGTTTTTAACACAATAATATTTTACATGCTTAGAACTTCAAAGAAATAAACAGCTCATTCACAAGTAAATATCGTTCACATTCTTCAAAGCATTAAATTTCAAATTCACAGTTCTATATTTCTAAATTTTTTTATAAAAGAACTTGTGCTTTTTGAACTGTGCTTTTTCAATAAGAGTATCTTTTGCTAGTTCATTAATTATTAGTAAAGCAATAAATACCGAGACTATGCAACTCATAGCAACAGTTGGTTGTATAAAGCCATTCGCAAACCGCAGTACCTACTGTTTAATTATCAAATAAAGCGTGTCATTATAAGACCCTGGCCTTGAATCTCATTGAATAGGTATTCCATTGTTTGACAAAGTAAATTTCGTTACATAAATTTATTCAAGAATATAATCAGTGTTAAATTTGTTTAAAATACTATTGTCTCGTGCCAAAATTCCGGAAAAAACGTCGCCTATAACACGTCCTATTGTTACACTCCATACATACAATAGAATTTAAAATGCAATTGCTTAACAAACAAACAAAACGATGATCAAAATTTCAACAATAGATTCGTTACACGTTGATTGAATCTGTTCCATATACTTGTGTGAAAAACATTATTGGAATTTGTAAAATGACAATAAATGCACATATGGTTGAATTGATAAACGGTTTAATACCTGAATTGTTTTAAGTCTTTACAAATGAATAAAATGAGTAAGTTTGGATAGCACAACAGAAACAAAAGGAAAGAATTGAATTGGTTATAATGAACTAACTGGTCGTATTATGTGATACTGTTTGCAACATAGCTCATTATGCATAAATGTCATAATAATACATTAGCAATTTAAATCTAGTAATTGGTAAATTATGTATACTGGTATTTCCGCCTACTTATTCGACTGTTCGACCTTATTAAATTCAAGTATGCATTGATAAATGTTTGGTACAATTTTGAAAAACAATACCAACACTAATGTAATTATAAACGAAGTTAATTGCTGGTATTTTATAAATGATAAGGCATTTTCTTTTTTTTTTCTGGTTAGTACAGGGAGATACAGCGAATTATATCTTAGGAGTAATATATTCAAGTGGATAATCTATTTTACAAACCAACTACGAATCGCCTTTTAAGAATTCTATATTGTTTAGATGTTTACATAATATTCTTCCATTTCATAATTAAGTTCTATGTAAGTATTTTTATCAGTAGGTGTTACATTGGACAGTTTTTTGTTATACTTTTAATTGGCACGTGATTAATGTTAGTTTTGAATACTTTTTCTATTGGGTACGAAACTAACTTCAGGATTATCTAAGATTATGGAGTTCTAGATTAGCGGTAGCAAAGACACCGTAATCAAGACATTGTGACGGTAATAATTGTTACTAACACTTATTTATTTTTTCAAAAATATATCTTAATTTTTTGTACACGACTTACCGGCGTCATAAGTTGCGGCGTCGCCAGTGGGCTTGCAAGGCTCGATGTGAAGCTTATGCCGCTTCCAAGATCGAAGTCGCATATCTTCACTGGGCACAGACTGTCCCGGTTCACACAGAGAATGTTCTCCGGCTTCAGGTCTCTGTGAGCGACCCCCTTGCCGTGTAGGAAGTGCAAAGCATTTGCGATTTCGCGTACAATCTGTGCGGCTTGCGGCTCTGCGAAATATTGGTGCTCCTGAATACGCGAGAGGAGCTGACCGCCGTTGATCTGGAACAATTGAGAATGCACGTTATTATTCGCGTTTTAACAACTGATTTTCCTTCAGCGTATATCGTGATATCCGGTAAACGTCCAGATTTTGATTCGGCTATTGATACCGGTTAACCAAACCTTTTTACTTCACTCAAGAATTGTTAATGGTTAACTTATTTGCTCCTTAGTACAGATTCTATGCGGAGATTCTGTACTTGAAGCAATTTATGAAACTATTGGCAACTCTTCAGTACCTAAGTAATATATCTTTGGGTCATTTAATCATTTCTATTTTTAATAATTTGATCGAATCTCTTAATTCATCGATTCCTCTATCTTTGTCTCTCTTTAGAACTCAGAAACAGACTAGTAGGTGAACAAAGAAGAACCTTATTCTTAATTTAAAATAATGTTATATATTGAGCGAACTATTTAATTGTAACTACCTACAAATTCTATGGTTTATTTAGATTAGAAATACTATCACGTACATCTTACTGGCTATTAGCTTCCGTTCAGGACATTGTTCTTTCAACATTTCCGTTTGTTCAATGTCGTTCTCATTGTTAGTAAATTTAACTCTAAAGACTTTTTGTTCAGACCGATAATAAATAAATATATCAGGACTCACAAACGGCCATCTGATCCCAAACTAAGCATTTTTGCTTGTACTATGGTGATCAGACAACTGATAAACATACATATATATTTATAAACACATACTTATATACATATTTTAATTACACTCAAACACAGAAAAGCAGTCCTGTTCTTCATAGAATAGTTTATCCTGCGTGGGGATCGAACCTGCAACCGGCCTAGATAGCCACGTTCACTAACCAGTAGACTACCAGGCCAGTCAATTATGTATAGTAACGATATTTTCGAGTATATTCGTAATACTATTATTTGCTTATAAAACGTTAGTAATTCGTCGATAAACACCAAGCCTATGAGCCTTGAATAGTGTTAATTTGTTAGCATGGAAATATTAGATATAGGTACACATTACCTATATTAATATTACAACGCTGAAGAGTTTGTTTCAACACGCTAATCTCAGAAACTACTGGTCCTATTTGAAAAATTCTTTCAGTGTTAGATAGCCCATTTATCAAGGAAGGCTGTAGGCTATATATCATCATGCTAAGACCAAGCACCAATGAAGAATGTTTCTAAATCGGGGATTTTTTTTCCTATTGAAAGCTTACGTTGCGTGCGCTGCGTAATCGATTAAAGTTCCGCAAAAATCATGTATGACAAACGAAGTCGCGGGTTAGCGCAAAGTAACTATTCCGCGAACGAAGTCACGGGCGGAAGCTAGTATCGATGTATAAATGTTACGAATTGCTATCGATGTGTGTAACAATATGATTGTAACAGATAATTTTTTTGGGAAGTAAACTTTTCAAGTATTTTTCACAATATAATAAACACTTGATTCAAAAAGTCAAAGGCATTTTGCTTACATAGCATTGAAAAAACAAAAAACGCTATCACAAAATTCAAATTGATTGTGTTAGAACCAAAATAGAAAATAAGTTCTAAGATCCTTGACTTTAATAACCACAATAAATCAACACCGACATTGAAAGTTTTATTAGAAGCAGTACCTAACTTATCATCAACTTAAATTAAATTTATTAATACAGATTTATATATAATAGAAGTAATTGGTGTCACATTGACATGCAAAATTCAATTCAATAAAACAAATGAAGCGTGGAAGCGTGACAAACAAAATGGAAACTATTGGAAAAAAAGAGTGATTCACCAAAATTACATACGCAGTAAAATATTTTAAATACCTATTTAAATTGTTTTTCATGTTATTATTTTCATTCTGGGTTAAAACAATTTCAAGTGATGAAATATCAAGAATAATACCAACAAATTTACTATACAGGGTGAAATATAAAACAACGTCGAAGTTGTCATAGCTTATTCAATGGGATTTTCGAAGACTGGTTACATTTTAAGTATGTATAGCGTATCGTCTTTGAGTAACAAACCAGTTACAGTACAGCTACGATTCGACATGTCACATCAATGAACATGACGGAATGATGCAACGCTTGCGCAACGAACCGAGGTCTTAGAAATGATTCAGCACTTGAAATAGACGCAAAAACCTGATCTAGGTTACTACATTATAAGTGTATACTTTGGAAATGTAAGAATATAAAATTATCAGTCTTAAAATAACACGTGAAGGATAAGAAGAAATAAGCATTGATATGTACAAAAGCAAAAGCTGACCTTTTCAAAGACAAGATAGAACTTGTCGGTGTCCTCGAAGAATTCAATGAGCTGGATTATGTTCGGGTGTCCCTGGCAGTAGTGGAATGTTTCCACCTCGCGGAACACCCGGGCGCGGGCGTGCCCCGGCACTTTGTCGATGATCTTCACTGCAAACTCATGCCCCGTGTATATGTTTACGCACGTCTGTACCGAGGCATACGCGCCCTCGCCCAATACCTCGCCTGTTAGTTTGTACAGGTCTGTGGACAATAACATACTATTAGCAATTATATAAAGTGGACTGTAAATAATATATTGAAATAACGATCAGTTGCAATCGAAAGATTAATATAAAAATTGTTTATAACCGAAGATATGATCCAACCGTCCGCTAAATCTGGTAGGATGTAAAGAACTAAGAAATTTTAAAGAGCTTTTATCAAAGTCGATGAAAGATACTTTGGAATGCGTCACAATTACAATAGCAAGTGTTGAGCGGTCGCTACTAACCCGCCTACTAATAAGGGCAACATCTTGATCTAAGACATAATCGTATTCGGAATTGTTTATAAACTATGCAATAGGCACCGCTGTTTGCAGGTTAACTTCTCTGAGGCATTGTTTCATAATACTACCAAATATTCTTTCAGTTTGTTTTCCTTTTAATCACGAGCCAATACGTTGTTAAACAATTCAACGCGATAAACTTACATTTGAAAACACGAAACGCGATCTGTTTGAATCGGTTCGTAACCTCGTTTTGATGATAGTGAAAGATTCCAAACATACTGCGAGTACTGATCCATGTTTTTCAAGTGCTAATAAGGAAACGGTTTAGTTTCAATAAACAATTTTATCACTTCATGTATCATGTTTACGTGTAGTAACCACGAATTATTCCGGGCTCGGTAAATCTGATAACAAACCGACCCAATTTGGTACCAAAATAGGAATATTTTGTTGTGATAATATGTAAAAACAGTTCCACTACGCCCTAAAGATAACCAACCAGTTATATTGTCTTATCCAGTAAGTATTATAATAACATAATATTATTTTCCGACATTTTAAGGTAGATATGATTACGGACAAGACTGTCGAGCTACGTTTACAATAACAAACATATTGTATATAGAAAAATCTAGGTAAGTTGTGTAGTTGATAAGACTTTGGCACTTTGACAGATAGGATAAGAAAATCAAGATTTATATCGAAACTGAAGTCGATGAAATACGAACGCTTAATTCTTCTACTTTTAACTCTTGTCTTATCGAATTAGCATCAGCTTTATCTACTTTATCTTCGTTTAATTTATACTCAGATAATAAATGAATCAATTTAATTACTGTACTGTACAAAGGTACTTTTTTAATGCATATATGTTTGCCAGATAAGTTTGCACGATATAAAGATTAATGTTTTAGAACGATTAATTTAGAAAGATTAATGTTTAGATTCACACTTCTATTTTCTGTCAAGTGCTAAAAGCTAACTTTAATTGTATGTATCTACCAAAGTAGGATTATCTATTTTATTCACTTCGTTGTTTCCTCCGTATATACTTTCTTTTAACAGACTATTTCATTTCCAAAATAGATTCAAATTATAAAATTTTACTGCATTAAAATAAATAATTTTGTTTGCTTGCATTTTTCGATTATTACAACCGAAATTAAAGTTTAAACCTTGGATCTTATACCAGCTTATTTAGGTACACTTATTTGGGTGGCATCTACACTTTTATCTCAGAGCCATAAATCGATGCGTGTATTTTCATGATTATATGACGTTACCAGGTACTAAAACTTACTTTTTACTTTTTTTACTCTTGCGAGCCTTATTTAATGTACTGGAAACTTAAAATTTTTATATACCCTTAGTAAATATGGCTAATGTTTTTAAAATTCAAATGTTTGATGCTGACCTTGGAAACATGATGTAACCACGGAGCTGCCGGAACGCTTCTTCCTCCGGCGCTTCCTGCGCGCTTCTTCCTTGCGTCGCTGCAGCTCCTCACTCTCGGGTATTGGCACAGGCGCTGACGCCTCAGGGCCACGTGGTAACTCGTCGCACTCTCTTTCACTACCCGATTGACTGCTGCCGCGTCCGACGCCTGTGAACAAGACAACAGGACTGTTAAGAAGAGAGTCATTGAAATAATTTAAGTTTTTAATATATTTCAAAATTATTAAATAAGCTTGACTTCCGCCGTTCGTGTGGTAGATTTCAGCTTAAACAGTTGGAGATTCCAAATTCTAAATGAATTTTAATTAGTACCCGTTAGAAAGAAACCAGTCCCGGCTTGCCAGATATGCGTTTTCATTTCTGTTTGACATTATGAAAAATATTCAAAATGTCTGTTTGACATTATGAAAAATATTCAAAATGTACATTAAGGCTGAACACAAATTATTCCAGTTTTTTTTACGTGTCAATAATATAAATGTATCTCTAAGAACTGGTATTCGAACGAATGTGCTACAAGCGGGAGTTAGTAAGCTTGCCTTATCTGTCGAGAGAAGTAAACTATGTTTGTGGCATACGAATACAGCTTTCACTGTTCCCTTAACCATACAGCTGCCTCTATATTTCTTCTGACACTATAGATCTGTTTCCAATGTAAGCTAAAACTGAAGCACAGTTTCCCATTTGCATAATACGTCTCGGCTTTTTTAAATTTTAAAATGTACTCTTTTTAATTCACTGGTTTGTTGTTCTATTGATTTTCTGAAGAGCCCATTGTATTTCACGTGTTTTGTTATTGTATACAAAACTACTTGTACCTAAGCATACTTAAGTAAACCACTTTAAATATAGAACCTCTATAAGGAACCTGTTTAAAATTTAATCGGAAAATAAGAAAGTTTGTAAAGGAAGGAGATTGTTTATTCCAATAATATTATAACCTTCGTCAGCGGCTTCTGAAGGTTGAAATCTTTATTAATATTATAAATACGAAAGCTACTCTGTCTGTTACCTTTAACAACTGTACTACTAAAATGATTTTGTTGAAACATGGTACAGAGGTGGAATAAAACTTAGTAAAACATAGGCTAATTTTTTTCGCAAATAGCTTCGAGGGTTGAAAGTATGTATAGCCTTTTTATTATCTAACTTATACATATGTAAAGCATAACACATTGTTTTTATGCATTGAATTGGTGGTTTGGTGGGTCTGTTACCCACGCGGGTTAGTCAAGTATAATACCGACCTAGTGCGGAAGTTACTTTCTGTTAGAAGGTACCTATATTAACTTTACAAGCGCATTACATATTGCATTGCAAACAATAACTGACCCGTGTCGTTGGCTCTCACTTCGCTTTCGGTGCCAAGCCATTGTTCAAACGTTTTCACCGAGTTCGGTGTTTGAATTTGAATTTCATACGCCATTATTGTTCAGAAAAACGCAGCTGGTTCTTGAACTAATACGATTCTAGAGTTGGAATTGTCATCGACAATATTCTGACGTGGACGTGCCTGCTAGCTGAGTTGGCAAACAAAGCCGGTTCATCGACCTACATGGCCGCGCCCACTTCGTATGCGCCCACGTTACGCGATCATACGACCGACTCTTAGAAACGAGAAGTCCCAAGGGAATCAACTATGAACTGAACGTGAATGCATTTAATCTCGTATACTTCCATTTTATAATTAAATTTATACACAAATATGACGAAATCACTCGTGGTTTGATACGGGTTCAACAATAATAAATTGTTTACAGTTTACAGAGCAGCTGTTCGATGGCTGTTTGAAATGGCGGCTGTCATGAATGGCAGTTTTAGTGATTGCTTTTCAATCCATAAAGACGCAAATGCACTTCTGTGTTGTGCCAAATTGTCAAATGCAGGAATTATGTTATAATAAAAAACATATATAATTTTGATATTAATTAATAGCTTGAAGATGACAATGATTTTTTCATTCTATTATTTGTATGCTGAAACAAACGAAAACTTTTTTTTGTATACACTATGGCTACACTTAAACTAATATTATCTTCAAATTACCTTGAATGTTTTTATTACGTCTGTAATAGTAATATAATACTTATTCAAGACGCCTTTGGTCTTTACATAATCGGATCAAAGCATTTCTATGACCGATAGCCTTCACAAATCTAGTATTACAATTATGAATACGACCTTAAACGAAGTCACGCCCACAGACAGAGACAGAAAACCCCCAACTTAATCTTTGTCGGCGCTTATAGTACATAATAATATAAGTGTACACAAGAATCATTAGACCATAAGCTGTAATCGTTACAAAAATTAGTGATAATAACACAACGGTCAACAAACTATGATGCAACTTAACCGTATAAGGCCAAACAACAATGAAAAAAGACAGGAAGGCTAAGTAGTCGTCTGAGTACTTTGCTGAACTATGGGGTAGACTAGACTTGTACGTGATTTACCGCTTCCTTATTGTGAGACGGGAATTGTTTTGAATGTCAATTTCATACAGAATGTTGCCTGTTATCAATAAATAATAGTCCTATAGTTAAAACTATTCCATACCTAGGCCATGATTTGAAAATAATTATCAACATACAAAATAAATACATACAAAGTTTGTATGGGAAACGTTTTTGGAATTTTTGACATACAAACTTCATAAGTTTGTTTGGTAAACATTCTTTTTGAATCGTGGCCGAGATTTGTTTTTTATTCTCCACCATTCCGCATATAAGCAATGTGGTGGAACATCTCTGGGCTTGCTCAGTAGTGGGGCAAAATGAATTGAATTCCATTTATATAATTGTTAGTCTCTTCATTTTTATATCTGAAATCCCATTGCCGGCCTGGCCATTGACAGTGTTTAGTGAACCAGATTACTACACCGAAGGTCTTGAGTTCGATTCCCACCCAGTTCAAACTTTTCCGTGGTGAGTAGGAATGTTTGTTCTGTGTGTCTGGGTGTGTAACAGAAATATCTATTTAAGTATGTATTTAAAAGTATATATCTATGTTTATCAGTTATCTGATCACCATAGGACAAGCTAACGCTTAGTTTGGGTTCAGATGGCCGTGTGTGAGTTGTCCAAAGATATTATTTATTTATTGCTATAACTTTGACAACTTATAGTTTACAGTTGCAATAAGTTAATAGGTATTTTTCTCAAATTTTAGGTGATATTTAAATATGCTGCATGCATTAACATCATAGTACATTTTGCATACGAAACGTCTGCCAGGTAGCGTATTACTAGTATACGTTAAATATACGATATTTCGATTTAAGCGAAATTTACCGAAGAGTTTACTAGTTCATTAAAACATTATAAATCCAAACCAATACATGATTTATAATTTTTTTATAAATTATTAATAACAAATTTCTTATACAAATTTTAGCAACAGCTATGAAAATATAAAGACCTATTTGATTATTCAAACTGTAGCGCGATGTTTTTATTTTAACTATCCAATTTAAGGACACGAAGTAATAAAAAGTATTATTACGTTTAATTATTTTCAATTGTTCGCCGTAAACGGAGTAGGTATTAGGCCGCGCTCACTTTGGTACCAAATTTGTATCGTAAATAAACGTACGATCTTGTCCGTGAGAATTAACTGCGCACAATAAATACGCTTTCTCAGGGATAACGCTTATAAACTGCATTATTATTGTCAGAATCGTGTTGCACCCTTAATAATATAGGTAAAATACATACATATATATATATATGGTATATAACAGTTTTTTTTGCATCATGTTTCTTATTTCAACATAGTCATTATACTCCTTTTTTCTCTTCAATAATAAATAATTAGTAGAAAACTTTATTTTGTTTCCTTCGCATTTCACAAAACTTGATTTGATCCCATTTACTTAGGTTGTGATGTGTACGTTCAGACATATTCGCATGGATAATATTCGTTAGGAAACGAGTTCAAAGTGAGCGTAGCCTTAGAAAGGTCTACGTCCAGCGGAGGACATATAATTAACTCTATCAGTTACCATGAACCGCAGTATCTTACGATCTGTAATTATCCTGTAACTGGGTGTCAGGTTTAACAATGACTTACTTTTTGTTAGATTTTTTGTTCTATTGGCCTAACCTGATTATGTGGCTCAAAATTAAGCCATGACGCCCATTTCATGATGCCCATGGGTCACTCAGACTACGGCACCTCGTGGAGGCCTGGAGCAAACTGTATGATGGTCCAGCGTTATAGTATACTCAAATCAAAAGTTACAAGTTTTCATGGCTCCCAAAGTCCTTGGACAAACTTTATGTATGAAAACATCCAACCTACAACACTTTCAATCCTTTATTGGCGATAAAAAGCAGAGTATATTATTTTTACTTTTAGTCTATATAGTTAAAAATTATAAAAATACAGTGAATGTAGACGAACAGTTATTTTCACATTTAAAACTTTAGTTAGGACTATTAAGTAATATAAGTAAAAGCGTTACAAATTCATTCATATTGATAATTTCATTTTCAAAATAAACATCTTTTTTTACTCAGAAGTTTTATAAGTTTTTTGTCGAAATTTTGGTTACACAGGTCTTAACTTATTGTAGGTCCAGCCACAATTTACATTATATTTGAATAAATTTGTGTAATGACAATATACTTCTAGGTTATTTAATTAATTAAAATATTACAATTGTGATTATTAGATTTAAAAAATATTATTTTTTTTACCTTAAATGCAACTAATTTAATGCTACAATTCATTTGAGATGCATAATGATACACAAATTTCTATTTTTGTATTTACAAAAAATATCATTAAACATTTATATTATTTTGATTAATAGTAATTATATTCAATGTACCTTCATTTAACATTCCGTGTTAATATTCATTAATAACAGTTATAGAATTATGGTAATTAGAAGTTATTTCTCAGCTGGAATAAACTCAATTTTATTACTATTTTACTATTAATAGCAAAAGATACAAACCTTCTTTTAACAGTTATAAATAAGATACTTCTTTATTTATTCTCTTAAGTGTTTCCTCATTGATGACAATGTTATAGTGTAGAATAGTGAAGATAATTTATATGGATTTTGTAGTATTAGAGCAACACGCGGAAAGAACAGTTGATATAAAAAAAATTATGCTTAAACACTCATATGCCGAATTAGAATGCTCTGGGACGTTATGCATAGATATTACTAACAATACATATCAAACATTATGACCCAGGAACAAATATTTATCTGTCAAATAAATGTCTGCGGCCCGCCAGTTACAGGCCGTCAATTATACGAGTACATAGACTTGATTATTAGCGTAGCATAACTCGCAGTCACTAAGTTCTAGATTGGACCAAGTTATCTCATAGCCGCTGCCATAACAGAAGTTCAGTGAAACTGTTAGCTATTAATTACACGCGATGACCTCGGAATAGGTACTCCTACTCGACAACAGGCTATGTTGTACCATCTCAAAATCTAATTTTATCCTATTCATCAAGACATAAGGTCCAAAATCCCATGCATTCGACAATGGTTGCTAATGTAAACTTGTTTATATTAGTAGACTAGATCCAAAGCCACACGTAATTGTAGTCAGTTTACCAAATGTAATAAGGATCAAAATTCCCTGAATTAAATAATGGGTGCTTATATTGATAATGTTGTAGAGTTGGTACAAAACACAGGATATACGAATAGCAAAGCAACAGCAAATGCGCAGTAATGTAGCGATTGTAACAATCGGACCAGAGGCACACCCACACAATCACTCGTTTCAACACAGAAGTTTCCTGTTTTAGTTGCTATAGATATAAATATCAATAAACTGTTTGTAAATACTAAAGACATAAATGTGGGAAAGTTGGCAAAAACAAAGAAATTGTAGCAAACCCAAACAAAGAGTGCGTCACTGTCTGATATACCGATTTTAAAGGTGCCTCCCACGATTGGTTAATATAAATTAAAACGCATAAAGTAGTTTTATTCGAGAATCGCCTTTATTTAATTCCAAATGGAAATGGATAAAAATCTTGAAATTAAAAGAAAACCAATTTCTCACCGCAGATAACGACGATATTGGTGATAAAAGATTATAATTATAACCATTGTATAAAAAATTTTAGTATCTATTAAGTGAAACCCATGCCACAGAAGAGTGATATATGTAGATTGTTCGCGATATGTAACAATTGGTAGTCATTAACCGTTTTAACTGGCAATTGAACAAGGATCGTTGAAATGCTCATGCACGTCGCGTGACATGGCAATAGCGGCACCACGTGGCAGATTCGGCTGATACGCGCACCGGGTGTTACGTAAACCTTACAAGCAGAAGCAGAATCTAAAACTCGACAGAGTATTCCAATAATGAAGCCAGTAAAAATAATTGATAAAAAAGGCGTACTGACAAATTTATACAAAACAAAGACAGTCTAAACGAAATCAAACAAAATAGCGTATTTAAAATAAGTAACTCAATGATAAGCAGTGAAAACAATGTTGACTCATACGTGGCCGTTACTAAGCTGAATTAACACGCAAATCGGCGATTACGTATGCCGATATATGCGTCTACCTTTATAAATGTCTTACTACGAATAAGTATCAATAAAGTCAATTTGTTTATGCTGAAATTGTCGCTATGGAGTTGCGCCCTCGGCTTAGAGGTTTCTACTTTCTAATCTGGCTGGCATTAACGCCTGACCATGACTGCACTCTCTCATTTGCCGATCACGAACCCAATACTTTTGTTGCTTACCCTCAGGCAGCAAAAATAAACTTTCTAACTGTATGCAAATGACTGCCCTTACTGTATCGTTTTATAATATTTTGATGTAACTCAGTAGCAAAACCAGCTGCCTAAGTGTAATATTATTGGGACCCACAGCAGCGACCATTTCTATTTTCAGAGATCAAAGTCGACTGGGCTACAACTAGAACAGTGACTGAATAAATTGCCAACAGTGCCTGGCACTCAACTAAACCAGATAATATCTCAGTGAAACTTTTATCAGGGCGTTTTAAACTATTTCTGCTGCCCACTGAACTGCTTTCACTGATTAAGACTCATGTTAATCAAGATTATTTTCCACCGTGTCCGGCTACGCTTGTTCGAGCAATGATTTACTGAATTCAATCAAATATTGGTTCTAACGACTTCTATATTGTTTTTTTTTTTAATTATTTACGTAAAAAGCTAAAAAAGTTCTGATTATACCTCCTATGATGCAGTACTTAACAGGAAAATATACAACAAAAACGTGGCGATTTGTTTTATGACTACAAAGTAAATAACGAAGTGTGCACCTAATTGTTTAAATACAAAGTATAACTTGAGAAATGTATCCGGAAAAGTAAGACGCAATAGTAAGATGTAGGTTTAAAATCACGGATCACGACAAATCAAGCGTGAAGTCGTCACGGTCAAGGTTACGACGATAAAAATATTAATGGTTGACCAATCAATAATAATTGCATCTGTACATTATAAAAGGCGAATACAGACATTTTCTTCACAATTAAGGTTTCTTAAAGATTATAGTAAATTTGAATTGATTGATTCCAATAGAATTTACTAGATCAATCTGCCAGAATCAGTCTGTTGTGAATAAAAGTATACGTTATGAGATATATATTATGAGAACTGTCATAAAACAAAGCAGCACAATATCATCAATTTATATGAAAAAAATGTTAGAAACATAATAAGTTCTGTGCGGAGTTTGGTGTTATGAGGTGACCTTGGCAATGAACGCCGTGGGGCGTCTCGCTTCAGCGGCCATGTTGAAATGTTAGTAAGAATAATGAAATTGCATTCAATTAGCCACGCATTCTTGGTCAAATTACAAATCAAACACGCTTATACCCTGTGATGCTAGCATTTACGAGTAAGTAGATAATTAAATATAAAAATTACAAAAATTAATAGAGAAATAGGTAGTTTTGAGATTCCTAAATTGTTTGTAAGTTAATACAATAAGTTTGTTTCTTATACCAGGTATCTGATTTTCGGATAAGAAAGTTATACTATATTTTTACAATATTGTTATGGTGTTGACCGAGGTAGTGTCATTATACTCCCGATATTTTTATCAGTAATAAAATACTACTTCAATATCACAATTATAAATGATTAGTTCCATAGTTGTATGTGCGTAAACGATCTTATTAGGTCAGTTTCAAAACAATACGTTTCTGCAAATATGTTTATTTTACATATCGAATTTATCAGTGTTATTTTAATATCCATGGCCTCAATACAATATTTTGATTAGATAGGTACTTCATGATAGGTAAGCATTTGTTAATTAAGCACGATTTTTTGCTAGGACTTGGATATTAACGTCAGTTATACAAAAGTATGGGTTTGCCATGAATTGCTCTATTAATGTTAGCAAGTGATTTACCCAAATATATTACGTATATTTTGGTTTGTTCACCAATAAGCTGATCGGTTTCGAATAATTTCACAAATGTTCGCATTTTTAAACTGCCTTAACCAGTCTAAACTGATAACAATACATTTCAAATATTTAAATTTCTTATTACGATTTAGATATGATACAGAGAAAGATGTAGAAAAATAGTAAAAACTCGCATAATGCAATATACCACACCAGAAGCTAATATTGTACGCAGAACTGTAAAACGACTGTTGACTCAGTTTCTTCAAATATAGGAAATCATATTACGAATTGATAAAATTCACTTCTTTCAAGTCAGGCTAAGGGTATCAGGTAAGGGATCAATAAAATCTGCTGATTTCCGCCTTTATGGAATCAAGGTAAATAATAAACTATTATTAACTTAAGGCCGAATGAAATAGTACCTATAATGACATAATATTGATTCCGATAAAGCTTGTTTTCGGGAGCGCTGCTGTTCTTTCATTTCTCACCCAAAACGTCGATGAAATTAAGGGATTTGCTTGTTAACGATAATTTTCAACTTTCATATAAATTTTTCTGTAAGCCTAAAATTCATAACTTTAACGAAAATAAAATGTAGTAATGAACATTATAAGAAAAACCAATTTTGTAGTTCTAATTATAAATACAGTAACAATGTCTTCAATTAGTACTTAAGTTGAAACTATTTTATTCCTATATAATATAAATTGCGACGATAAAACGAATATTTTATGAATTTGGAACTTCAGAACTAATAAAAAATCTTTCTGAGACACTGATAGACCGGTACTCCTTGCGCAGTACTCAAACTGCCGGTTGCGCCAATCAGACGATACAATGAAAAATAAATACGCTGTAAAGTATATTACCAATAAACTTCGAAGCTTATTGAAAAAATTATTAAAATTCACCAAACTTACCGCTATCTACACTCTCTTCAGAGATCTTCTTCACCATCTTGATGCGTTGTTACAGCGATAATAAAATATTACGAGTAGGTGGTTCTACTCTTGAAAAGCCGCTTTCAAACTTGTGCGGCTGCCTTCTCGACGTGAAATCGGAACGGCGCTCGGAGACAAGATAGTAAAAAATAAACGCCGAAACTAAAAAATATGAAGCACCACCAATCGAGAAGGATTAACTAAAATTGTGCCGGAAGGTATTAAACAAACACTGTTAGAAGGCGGAATGAAAAAAAAACTACTGGTGTCATTAGCGATCCATTCTACACACGCCCGCCCGTTCGATGTTCTGAAATCCAACTGATGATCGAGTCGCAGAGTTGGTCGGTTGCCGGCTCGGCCGGCGCGGTGCGCTTCCCCTCGGCCCGCACTCCCCCGCACCGAGTGCGTCGTAATGTTCGCCTCTCTCGCCCGCGCACGCGTACTCACTCGCACCGCTGACGTGTTTACATTTTTTGTCGTTTATATTTTTTTCGTTGCGGTTATAGTTATCGTTGTATAGTACGTATTTTATAGCATCCATGCGAGTTTGTTGTATCTGAAGACCAGATGTTTTCTTTCCTACAGCTCCGAGAATATAATACAACCTAGGTATGCATAGATATGATATCACAAGAAACCAACAGCCAAACATTGTTTACCGCTCACGAATTATTGCATCATCTCAGGCTTAAGGTATTACATGACCTATTACCTATTTATTGTGTACGTATAGGTCTATACAAAAATATTTAAGGTTAGGTATTTTGTATTCTGTAAACATGCAGAATCATTGTGCTTTAAACAATTTTTATCGATTCAGAAGGTAACACTTAGTAAACTGGCAAATATGAAAATAAATCAATTTTTATTAATGAGCTTAAGATGTCTTAAAATAATAAGGATTGCTGTCTTTGCTTTTCAAAACACCAACAGGCACATCAGTCTAGCTATCATTCAAATAGAGGTTATGAATTAAAAGTAGGTTGTGGTCATATCAACTGTGCCGAAGAAATTCTTATCTAATGATAAAAAAGACAAAAAATGTTCATATTCTTCAATTTACCAAATATAGCCTACTTACTAAATTATAATTCACCCTAAATTTATTATATAAGAAAGAAAAGTGGGCTACGTTTTCTTACGATGCTTTTGTAATAGCATTATGAAGTCCTTTGTCTCTCAACCCTTCTATGAATGACCTTCACATCACAGTTACAGGGCGTTTGTTGACAAACAGAGTACGGGAGCGCCGCAGTATTTGATACGACGCAATAACCACGTGGTACGGGGTAACCGGTTCGACCGGCACCCGGCACCGCCATCTTTGTTGTCACGCCATGTACACCTCTCGCTCATTCGATGTTCTATCTCCCTCGTTTTAACCTCACTCTGTCTTTCGATACATTTCTCGTTCTGTTGCCTACGTGACCGGCAAAAGCACATACCCAACGAAATTGAACTGTCCGGGCATTGCCGAAGGATGCGTATCTATATTGAGTTTTGTTGGACATTTGCTTTGTTTATCAAGTTCTTTATTTTAAGATGGTTGTACATACGTACGTAATTATAAATCTCTAGTGCGACTCTACTTGAATATCCAATGATATGAAGTATTCATAATGTTAGCAGTCTTAGATCATCTGTTAAGTAAACATCGTATCAGGTGATTTTGAGAATAACAAAGATATTTATAATCTTAAAAACATGCCCGATAAAGCGTGGCGAAGTTACGCCAATAACAAAAAGTAATAATAGGTTCCTTTTGTTTGTTGATTGTGGTTTTAGAAAACTTTTTGGCAACGCTAGGTATAAAAATAATGGATAAGGATACGATAAAAAAAAACCAATCAAATCACCCACATCTTATTACTAGGTATAGATATACTACAGTGATATAAACAATGAACTCTGATGAAGGACATTAACGAACAGATGGAAGTCAGAAGAATCAAATTGAAGGGAATAAACTCGAAGAGATTTCTTATCTCTTGGTTTAGCTATTTAAAGTCTATTCGCTTCCAACGCATAAAGATGGATTACCTATTATAAGTTTAGCGAGTTTATAAATGGCAGCTCCTGAACAGGTAAATTGATTTAGATTTAATTTATTTAAAGTTTATTCGAGAGAAGTCCAGTTTCGGGATCACTTGGTGAGTAAACTGGCATCAAAGAAGTTGAATGTTCTCAACAGAGCTAAGTATTAATTCATGCCTAAGAAGAGACTGCTTCTCTATAAGGCACAAATAAGACCACACATGGAGTACTACCACCTTTGATCTGGAGTCCCAGCTTGCCAAGTGAACTCCTTAACCCGAATCCAGCGCCGTGCAATTCGTCTTGTCGACGATCCCATGCTCACAGACGGTTTGGAGTCGCTAGAGTTATGGAGAGATGTAGGCTCTATGCGTCTTTTACCGTCTGTATAATGGGGAATGTTCTGAACATCTGTCTAATTTAATACCTGAGGTGAATTTCCGTTACCGCAAATCACGATGTAAAACCAGGTTCTACCAATACCATCTGGATTCCTGGCGTTCGTTTACAGTTCGATTTGGCACTCGCTGCCTCGTACGTGTAAACTATGGAACGAACTAGCTATGATATGGGGACCTTCAAGAAGGGGGTCCATCGTTTCCTCCTTGGCCGGCAACGCATTAGTGATAACCCTGGTGTTCCTTATGTCCATGGGCGGTGGTGACCACTTACCATCAGGTGACCTGTCTGCTCATTTGTCTGCTTATATTATTAAAAAAAAAGTACTCTTGGTTGGATGATTCGAATAAATCTGTTGGGCCGCATCAATATTCAATGTTTGAAAAGGAATGACAAAATGTGAGAGAGATATCCCAAGGAAAGAAAGATTAAAGATTTTAATTTTATTTAATTTTATAAACCGAGGTTTATTGGTTTTATAAAACTTTTATACTTTTAAAAAGCCTTGATTAAATATTATATTAATTCGCTCATTGAAAAAGAATTTTCAGAAGCCATAATCCTCAATCTACAGAGTGTGTATGGGGATTAATTTGGTGTCACTTTCGATTTCAACGAACACGTTAGGTACGTAAAGAGACGTATAGAGTAACTCGAGTTTCAGCATTTCGTTGAATCGTCCTCCCAGTTCTGGTGCACACCTACGAAACCTTACTAATATCTTCCTACCAAACGTTACTAATGATTCTTTTTAGTCTGGGAATTAGTCAGCGAATATTAACTTACCTAATATAACTGTCGTGTTTGGTCTTACATGCAATTTGCATAATCTTGTAATTCTTGCCTGCTCGCGCAACCAAATCCAATTATATGCCTAACTCTATTAGCTGTGCGGTGACATTAATACTACAATGTATGAATGTTGACTTTATTTGTTATTTTACAATGAGTGTATAGCAATGTACCGGTACCTGTGTAGCATATATCAATGTACCGGTACCTATGTAGCATATATCAATGTACTGGTACCTATGTAGCATATATCAATGTACTGGTACCTATGTAGCATATATCAATGTACCGGTATCTATGTAGCATATATCAATGTACCGGTACCTATGTAGCATATATCAATGTACTGGTATCTATGTAGCATATATCAATGTACTGGTACCTATGTAGCATATATCGATGTACCGGTACCTATGTAGGATATATCAATGTACCGGTACCTATGTAGCATATATCAATGTACCGGTACCTAGGTTTGTATGTACAAAGGCTGATATAGCGTAGTGATTTGGGGCTCAGGTTGAATGGAAACGATGACGTTGTGCGTTTTACCACCTAAGACTTTAAAGCTACTTACTCGTACCATCAGGTGGGATCGTAGTCAGGAGCTAACTTATTTTTGATATAAAAGCAGGTCCGCAGATAATATTCGTCTTTCACCTAGTTAGTCTGGTTTGTTAAAAGATGACACTCTGGTTGTAGTCGCTTGTAATTTTATAAATTAACTAGCTTCTGCCTGCGACTTTGTCCGCGTGGAATAGTTACTTTGGGCTAACGCTAACTTTATCCCGCGACTTCATTCATCGTCGTTTCTGTCATACATGATTTTTACGAAACTTTAACCGTTTAAGCAGCGCACACAGTGGAAGCTCTCAATAGGAAAAAGATCCCTCGGTGTTGAAACATTCTTCATTGTTGCTCTGCTCCTATTGGTCTTAGTGTGATGAGCTCCTATAGCCTTCCTCGATAAATGGGCTATCTAACATTGAAATAATTTGTCGATTCGGATCAGCAGTTCCTGAGATTAGCGCGTTCAAGCAAACAAACGAACTCTTCAGCTTTTTAATATTGGAATAGATGTAATCAAATTCCAATAGTATTAAATTGTTCATTGTGGACTAAGAATAAATTACTGTGATTATACATTACCTGCTTTTGGTCGACGACGAACCAATCCCATAATGTTAAGTCAGGATTGGGATGGATTGGCAATCTTGAAGGCCTTTGGACTGAACTTCTAAATGTTATGAAACTACCGTACTGCAGCAGCGGGTTGGAGCACGAGGAATAAGGCTCCTCACTGAGATGTCCTCAGTTAATGGGAGGGTAATCTGTTTGCTCACCTATTTCTCCTTCAACTCAGCAGAGGGAGTTGAAGGCAGAGAGACCTAGATGAGTGGTATACGTTGATCTGGGTAATTTTATATTTCAATACTTCATTATGAGGGCGATAATATGTTTTGGCAGCTGACATCGCCTCGAAGAGTACATCCACATGTACCTAAGATAATTAAAGTTAGGTTAGGTTAGGTTAAATGAGAAATGGAAAAATAAGTCGTGGTCAAAGAATATTCTGATTTAAAATATGTGAGGTAATTCCGTGTTCCATTTTTAAAATATCTGTATTTGTTTAACCTCAAAACCACAAACGACACGTCACGTACTCATCTGTCAATTAGCAAAAATCATATGAGTTGGCAGGCCACCTACTGATTGAGTAACATTGACCGAAAAATTGGAAACAAATATACATAACACTTTTTACGTTGCCCTTCTGTTGGCAAACAAGTAGTAGACGAACAGACATACGCACTATTTTTTCATAGAGGAAATTCTTTAGTTTATCAGAATTAGTTTGAAACTACGAGTAGCCAACTGCGTAGCAAGTCTGTCCTTGGAAAGGAGACCTGACTCTTGTGGCGAATTTTTTATTGCCAGAGCCGTCAAAATGACGGCTGCTAAACGATAGGAATAATAAAAATAAAATGAAAGTGTATGTCCAGAAAATATATTTGGCAGATTAAGACGTCAAAAATAACACTAATAAATAACGAATTTTTAAAAAGATATTTGATTGTCTACGATTTACGCAAGACACTTTTTGAATAAACTGTGATAAGAAAAAAAATAATTAAATCAATTCTTTTCTTGTTTGTACTTTTTTTTGTTATATAAAATCATATATAACACTAAGTACAATTATGTAACAAAGTGCTTATCTATTACCTAAGTTACAGCAAATTACACATTATCGCGAATTCTCGTGGATTAAGTAACCCCGTAACTTTTGTAGTTAACATCTTTCATGACTCATAGGCTGAGTCAATAGGTGCGTTACTATATTATTACGTGCTACAACTACATGTACATGACCTATCTGTTGAAGAATCAGATGTTACGCATTCTGTCCTAGCGTCACTTCGTCACCAATACCTTTGATAATATCAACTGTAGCAAACATTTATTGGCGTATTTATCGGTTAAGAGAAACTCGACTTTAACACAGAAGAGTAGATTTGAAAATTGATTGCGTAAAATCCCTTTTGTATGAAAGGAGCGAGGGGTTCCCTCACAAATTTGGTTTCTTTGTTCCATCGTCCTGCGCTCCTGCGTGTAGTCACGTAAGCGCCCCTGATTGTAACAAAAGATTAAAAATAAGCGTTGCAATCGAATTGTAAAGAATTTATAGTTAAATATTAAGGGAAAAGTAACAAATAACAATACATTGAAGGACAAGTTAGGTGAACAAAGCGAGTTCAAATCATCAATAAATTACTTGTACGTGTATTACATGTATATTATTAGAAAACAGTTTTACCAATTTAGGAATAAATTAAATATCATTAATGAGTAATGTTAACTTCCTGTGTTCCTGGAAAGTTAATTTTGTCCTTCCATAAATATTAAAATGAATCGAGTGGAATATTTTAAGCTGATAAAATAAGATAAAAATGCAAAAAAATAAAAACTGATATCTTTGTCACGATTGCGGAAATGCGTAGATATTTAAAAAAATGTGGTTATGACTTTGTTCTGCAAGGAAAGGAATACCTGGTTGATTCTA
>DWJZ01000998.1:0-26277 GCA_018249125.1 Asbolis capucinus | reverse complement strand
TCACAGAAAAGTTTGACCTGGGTGGGATTCGAACCCACGACCTCCGGTGTAGTAGTCAGGTTCACTAACCACTAGACTAACCAGCCTGTCACAATAAGACAAAACGAATCAATCGGACTAGGTTTTTAAGCAAACTTTAATAATATTACTTTTAAACATAAGCTACAATAGTAGGGCGAAAATGGGCCGAGTCCTTTAAATTACAGTTATTTCATTAGTTAATATTCGCAAGGCTAAGAAAAACTGCTTGTCATTGGAATAGCTCGCACAGACAGTTCGTTACACATAATACGAAATAGATCCGGGGTATTAATGTGTGTGTTATGTGTGAGTAAGCAATAGTAATGAACGAAAGTATTGTGTGTGCCAAGGTCTGTTCTGTCACCCGGATACACGATTCATACTGTTCGATTTATACCATATGAAGCAAAAAATGTTCTACAAATATCATTGTTGTCGTACATAGTAAGGGAAATCTACGGCTTACTTCCTTCCTTACTTTTTTATCATTGTTTGTTTCACATAGTACGTGATGATGGCTTCGACCCATTTTTATTGTTCTCTACTGAGTATGGGACTTTCCACATCACAGAGGAGTTCTAAAACATATTTGACCTTGCTGCTACAGGTCAACAAGGGTCTAAATTTGTTTTGTTTGATTAAAATGCGATTATTTAAATTGTGCGAAATCATATAATACCATTTACCCTCTTCTAAAAAAGAACACATAATTTAAAACTAACCTGGAGGCAACTTCGACTTGAGCATGTCCATAGCGACGACATTGATAACCAGTACCCAAATGGGGCACTCCAGCAAATCACTGTCGGATTTGACGAACGCGACTGCCGACAAACACTGCGTCTCCAGACGTCTGCGGTCAGGGTATGCGCGGCGTAACTCCCTGTTCACGTTTGACTGGAACTTCTTCATGTCGAACAGCTGCTGACAAAAGTTTCGGCTTTAATATTTTAATAAGCGATTACTCACCATCCATACCTTCTTTGTGACTTGGATGACTTAAAACAACAAATAAATATATCATTTTTATGTTATGGCAGGCAATCAAGCCGGTCATTTGATAATAACTGAACACAACTATGGACATTCACAATATCAAACTGGGATGTTACTAAAAAGTTACCTGAGAGGAATGAAGTAACAGTCCCGTACGCGGATGGAAGAGAATGAAATAGCTGAAGCTGAATTGAATACCCATAATTCATTAAAAACTTTCATTTGTCACATGTACATGTCTTTTACAGCCAAAAATCAAAATCGGGCCTCCTTGCTGGACTTCAGGACTGTTCAAATAAGTTCAAGTAAGCTGGAAAGATCATTCTCAAACTCGAACACCCAAGTAGCAAGCCTAACTTTACTTTCTTATTACATTCATTAAGTACCTACACCAGTAATGAAACAAACACCCGTATTTAAATATCTCAATGTGACTAACTTAATAATATAAAATTGCTGATAAGAATCGAAACGAGATCAAAGAATGTGCATTCAATTTAATACACAGCCTTTTAAACATCAAGCAGGCAGTAGATGAATCAATAGAATCTAGAGATGATCTTATCAAATTAATATTATATAACAAGGCTTCGGCCGGTAATGAAAAGACAATCGTTCGATCAAACAAACGGTATTATAGTAGTTTAAAGTTACCGGTCAAGCATGAACCTCGTTAAGATAAGTCAAAGCTGTACTCAAGTGAATGGATCTAGTCTATTAAGTTACTGGATTATGAATCATGCTAAATTTAGGTTATGTTAAGAGGCCTTTTGCAATATTGTACATGCTAAGTTGATTATGAGATTTGTCATTTTTACAGCTGTAGTTGTTGTTTAGTATTGTTTTCAAGTATGAGTAGCCGTGGAGAACATGTTCGATACTTTAACAAATAGTTGGTTGAAAGAGCTACACACCTAGTTTGTACTTTAGTTACTGTAGAGATTTTCTTTAAATTTTATAATGCAATATTGTACATGCTAAGTTGACTATGAAATTTATCATTTTTACAGCTGTAGTTGTTGCTTAGTTTTGTTTTTAAGTATGAGTAGCAGTGGAGAACATGTTCGATACTTTAACAAATATGTAGTTGGTTGTAAGAGCTACACACCTAGTCTGTACTTTAGTTACTGTAGAGATTTTTTTTAATTTTATAATAGAATACGTTTACATATATACATATTGTGAAGGATTGGAATACATTTCCCGCATCGGTGTTCCTTATAGATTACAATGTAAATTTCTGTAAGTCAAGACTGAATTGGCTTTTGCTAAATTAGAGCGCTTTAATATCTAAGACTGCATCGCTGCTTACAATCAGGCAATATTTGTTAATACTATTTTCAGTGTGGTATCTTCTCCTGTTATCAGGAAAAACAACAAGGATAGTTCAATCTAAGGAACCCTAAAGTAAAACGCCAAGTCAGATATATTGAAATTGAATGAGGCCTATAAAGTCATTACACAACTGATGCATTTCCACGCACCGTGGCCGACTGCATCAAGATGTCTGTCTAAACGCGACCAGACGTTGGAAAGAGTTGTCGATAGTATCTTCTAAAATTGCCGCCTCCAATATTCGTAAGTCATCGACATGCATTGAAGGCATGTTTGAGAGAATTTTAATTGTTGACCCACGGTATTGTATTGCGTAATTGGCTATTACGTGTCCTGTTGTTTTGATAGTTCCCTGTTCTCCGATGATGTATTGAATTGGTGATTATTATTTGGATAAATATGAGAACTGAGAACCGAGAACCTACCATTGTCTCGCATCTTAATAGATATTATTAAAATAAAATATATTCTTTTATTGTAAGTATACGAGGAGTTATAGATAAAAAAGGCATGTGTATAAATAAAATAAAATGACATGATAACAGAATGATCTCTAAACATGAAAATTAAGAAACTCGTTTAACTGCTTTATCGAAATATTCCTCTGACATTTGATCCTCATATTCAATTAAGTTGACTAAACAGACATTTAAATACCAGAGCTCTCGGAAACCACAACCTGGTTGACACGAGCAAGCCCGATAACATTGTCTTATATTAAATTGGTCACAAGGGAATTCGGTGTGGGAATATAGGCGAATCGCACAAAAAAATCTCAGGGATCAGTACATTGCGACATCAGGTATTGTCTTGAGGAACCTCTTTAATTTAAACGTATTGTACTTAAGCCCATTTACACGTTAGGAAATGAGGTAACGGAACTGTATTAAGAATTTTTTTATCTCTTGTTCTGACGAAATAAAAATCTATCTAATAAAAATTCGAAATTTAAATTTGACGTAATATTATTAAAACATTCCTTGCTCTCACTTTCTGTCCTACTCTCTACGCTTATTGGTTTCATATACACTTCTGTCATAATCATATTTCTTGCTTAAATTACTAGACTAGATGAAAGATAAATGCCACTGCAATGTCGGTTAATTGGTGCGATGCCATCATTGTTATGGTTTTGGCTAAAAACAATAAGCACTTGCTTTCTTGGAAGCATCTTCTATTACTTGCGAGGAAATAAAATAAGATTCAAATGAATAAATGAGGCAATGACCATTCTTTTGGTTGGCTAATAGTGCTATCTTCTCGCATTGTTCTAGCGAGTACTTACGTAAACCTGGTAGTTAATGGTGTATGAATTACTAATGAACGTTTGCGTGTTACTAGGAAGTGGATGTTCTATTGTTTGATCTAGCCTGTTTAATGGAAATAATGATTAGAAAGAGATCCATGTTAACAGCCAAATTTGGTTTGAAATTTGTTTATAAAGTAACGAGTTAGAGACTTTTTAAGCTTCAAAAAGTAAGTTATACCAATTTTTATCTGGTATAGTGTTCCTTCCTGATTCAAATAACCCAAAGTAAAATGAAAGGTAAAAAAAAGATGTTGCTTATGATGGTAATACAGAGATTTCATAAGATCATTTGAAGAAGTTATTAGGCAATGCCACGGTCAAAGTAAAAATCGTGCACGAATTCCCTCGTGACGCGCCACAAATGACCATCGGACAATACCACGCACTTTAAGTGTAATGTTCGGTCTCTTAGATGCCCTCCTTACATTGTCTTTAGATATGACGAAACTCACGGAAATTATAGACTATGGGCATTTAGATGCACTTAATGGTATTAAAATTGCTGCGATGCGTTATTATAAAGCCAGATGAAAAAAAATATCTCAGTGTAGGACTTATTGATACGTCATAATATACATTTTTATATATGGTAAAGTAAGTGAATTTATATGAGTATTTTTGAGCTGCTTTAAGGTAAACTTCAAATTTACAATAAAGTTTCTAGAACAAAAGAAAGAAATAAAAACAGTACAATACTTGGCATTTTACATTATTTCTCATAAATAAGACCCTTTATTTCTTCGCTTCTTTTAAAAAAAGAGACTATATTTTGATTTGTAATAAAGTTAATTTTAGTAACGACTAAGTAATGATATTATTCAATATAATCCTAAAATAGTATATATGTATGTCAAATTTAAAAAAAACAGCTATAATTTGCTTATAAGTAAGCTAGAGAAACTTACATAATTTGTCAGCAGCCGTGAAATTAATAGATCTACTTACAACATTTCACATAAAGCATTCATATTAACAGAAACGATTGCCTGATAACCATTATTTTTTGCTCTTCAACAAAGTGACCGGCATTTTATGGTAGTTAGGCTAAGTTTATTGCATCGTAACATTGCAGAGGGTTTGAAGGCAAATGTTACCCAAATTTTAGCTGAGGATTACAATATTGCGAGTGTTACATCTGAGTATGTTGTTAGAAATGTTAATTAGAATAATTTGCAAACGACTGCACGTAAAATCAAGTAACCATTAAAATGGAGCGTGGTCGCCGGCAGACAAATCAAAAACTGCCTTATTGCTGTAATTATATCTATAATGTAAGTAAATTATAGAATCCAAAATGTCAAGGATGGATAATGTTATTTAACTTTAAAGACTTAGATATCGATTGGACTATAAATATAATAATTTAGCTAGTATTACAAAAACAAAATATTTTAAAACAAATATTTGTTTCGTCGTACAAATTAATTCAATGTCCATTCTTAAACATTTTATTTTATAAGATTGGTCATAACCACTAATATTATTATAAAATATTGTATTATGATGTAACGTGTATCGACCGTGACTTACATTACCGTTTACGGATATGTCTTTATCCAAAACATAGTAAGATTGACAATTTAGGATCTGAATGCTATGAGCTGTTTAAAACTTAAATTTATTTCTAGTAACTAGTACATTCTATTAACTATTGTTTACCTTAAATATCTTCTCCTGTTCCAGGGCATATCCAGGTAGTTTCATGATGTCCTGCCCTATAGCGGTCTCTTCGTTGCTAGTAGCCGCAGTACTCTTCACGAATACACTACTCTTGGAGTAGCGCCTGATGAGTATGTTGCCGGCGTCATCCATTTTGATTTTGACGCCCTGTTAATAAATATATTTGTTAGTCATGGTAACATTATAAATAAAGGAATTTTAAATTTTATTCGGAATGATAAAGAAAAGGGAACCATAGATAATTTTATGAGTAATTTGGTTCAAAGGGTAAAGTAGTAATGAGAAAATAGATGTATTCTACTTTCTTTATGTATGTAGGACATCATATGGTACTTGCTGTAGTAATAGTAAAGTTTACTTGAATTCCTTACTTGAATAATACAAATATATGTCAAATGTACCCATAAAATTAAATTTATTCAATCTTTCAATCAGCAAAACAATTATTTAATATTTTAAAACTTCAGATCGATATCGGTTATACGTGTCCAAAAAAAACTGTTACAAAGTGGGCAATTATTCTATTATACAAAGTGAATATGCAAATTATCAAAAGATCTAACACATCTTAAAACATACTTAGCCAATAATTGATTGACAAGGAAATCTATTTTAAAGAATCAATCAAATATCTCATTGAATTGTCCTACGATATACAATACTGTTAGTATTTACAAGAAAACCCGTTAAATGACGTCAGAAGACGTCCTTAGAGATCGCTTGGTACAAGGTCATAGTGAAAAACCAAAACTACGTTGATTTATGATACAAGGCGTGCAAGAAAAGAATGAGTTCCAATAATCTTATGACCTATGATATCAGCGGCCTTTAGTAGATTTGAAGATTGCTGGAGCGTGTCAAAACATCTATTGTTATGTGGGTCCCAATTTAGTCGAGAGACTATTAAATACGAAATTAAATATACAACGAATGTGTGCCTCACCCTTAGCTACCTATCAATTTAGCAGTGAGAAAAAAAAAGTTTATAATATTATATTTCCAAGACATTTACACTATTGTTTTTGATTGCTAACAGATTATGGTTATATAAATTAGGTTTTACATGTGCAAAACAATGTAATACAATGAAACCCGTGGGTATTGCATCAATTTGTCAAATGTCAGGAATCAAATCCTCATGTGAATTGGCCCAAAAAATATATATGGTATAATTTAGTAATCTACATGGAAGTGAATACCTAATAACGCTTGATACAACTATAAGATATAATTCATGAGAGACCGTTTTTGTAACAGGAATGAGGTTTTTTTATATCATATCGACGATATTATACATTAGAGTCAAAAGCATGACGTATTATGTCATTAATTTGGAACAAAACAAAAAACAAAGAAACAGTAACATATTAAGTATTACGTAAGTTGTAAGTACAAACCTAATTGAAATACCTGATGATTAAAACAACATTTTAACGATGGTAAGGATGAACAAAAATACGTAACAGATTTCGAATTCCTTAATTTTGCAAAATTTCAGTAGATATTACTACATACATTTTCACTACACTATACTGACCTGATTTGTTTAATCTACAATCGTGATAGCGCTCTTTACAATTATCGGTGGCAACGCTACCGGCAGCGGGAAGTGAGGCAATTGACTTGATGAAACGCCGTAATTGTCAAATACCACGGGTGCACTCGAGCGCACCAAATGTATTCATATAGCGCTACGTGTTTGGACACAAAATACGCCTTAAAAAACTGAAAATATACACCTGTACATCTGTCATTTACGAGCCAACTTTATTGAGCATCGATCAAATGGATTTCTAGATCGGGGTCTCTCTTTGTGAATGAGAAGACCTGGAACACATTTCACCACCCTCTTACAAAATCATTTTGTGAAAGGCTTAGTGTCCAATGTAAGGGTCAGAAGATTTGATGGCTCCGACACGACTTAACGAGTATCTAATGATAACAACTAGGACCGACAGCTTTACGCGACCTCTGATGGAGCGAGCGCGCTCAAGAATTTTTGCCATTACCGATTACCCATCCTCCTACCGATCAGCATATTTATTAGATACAACCCAAAACGCAGTGATATAAGCCCTTCTCGACACCCACAGGATACGGCTACAATCTATTAAAGGCCCACTATAGAACACGGGTCCATCATAAAGAGTGTGTAGAGCATACTCCGCCACGCCGTTCCAATGCAGATTGCTGGAGACAGGACTTAAAATAATAAAAAGGAGGTAATTACTGACTTAGAAGATTCCAAAACAATGACATTTAGCAATTTTGTCTGTTTGTCTGTGCGTTTAATAATCTCAAAAAAAGGTAAATGGTTAAGGCGCGTTTCATCCTATTATTGGCTGATCTTGGAAAATATTAAGTGGCGCTATTGTTTAAATTAGTTCTCAAGTAACTTTGATATATCATACTGAAAAACTGAGATATTAATATTCAATATTTTGGCAATCAAAAAGCTTTTGTGAGACTTTGTTGTATGAATGATATAATGTTGAAAATATCCGGGCATCGTCTTCATGCATTTTGGTTGCGTGTTTCTAAACGCAGTATCCTGGGTAGTAGACCAATTGTAGGAAACTGGGGTATTTATTCATCTTGTTTGGCCTATATCGTGTCATTATTAACCTTTTTTGCCCATAATAATGACTTTATTCAATCATAATTTGATATTGATTGTATCGTAACTTACATACAAAATATTGAGCAAAGTCATTAGCATCACGCTCACGAAAAACATCATTTTGTAATAGTTAAACCACATACTTCAATTGAAGGTCTAGTATAATTAGTCAAATTTCTCAATTAAATTATGTTTTATGAGTTTTTTATTGAATTCACTAAACTAATAATATTATGTGTTGTGTGCGGTGAGGAAGTTACAAATTGAAAATGGTAAAAACACGTTGTTAAAATTATGAAACATATTAAAATATCATCAATTTTTTAAGTACTTTCGATAACAAACGAGGAGCAATTATTAATTTTTACTTTAAGGCATACTTAACTTTAAACTTCACGTAGTCGTGCGTGATTTGATTTCAAGATCGATCATTAGACACGCATTGTAAAATTCCAATGGTGTTGCACCCAAATAAAATGTTGTAATAGAGTAATTTGCAAATCTATAATAAATTTTAAGACTTCCTGAAGTATAACTTCCGAGGCAAAATAGTTTTTATATTTTATTATTTAGTAATTAATTTTAACGAACGATTGCAAGATGCAACATTCTAATTTTTGTGTCAGAATCATTCGAACGATTTAAAAAACTAAATTCAGTCAAAAAGTAAGCGAAACTACTAAATACTTTATTAAGTGTATGTTAGTCATAATTTTCGCTAATAAACAGGCCGTGGACCTTGTACGAGACAGCTCGTTACCATACTCCATTCGAATATCAGAATTATTTCGACTCTATTGTTCCTCGGTTTGTTTTCCATCTACAATCGTTAGCGCTTGATTCTCTAGGACTTCATCTGCACGATCATTTCCGTGTATCCAATCTTGTTAACGTTTTTAACAGGATGTTGTGTTATAGTTAAAATATCTTTTAACTCATTTTACAATTTATTTCTTTTGTAGTTGAGTGTGTATTGTCGGTTTAATATGTAATTGTATTAACTACATAATACTTCGCTTTGAATAAAAATATTCGTAAATTCTAATATTTATTGGTCTTTGTTTCTTTGGAATTTGATAACTACTATGTGTAGAAGAGCAGCATATTATATAATGTTATGTACAAATTTTTACAACGTAATATAATCTATACAAAATATTTTTTTGGGTAGTCGATCAAATTTTAATGACGTGAAATCGATTAATGTATTTTTTCAGATAAAGCTATAAATATTATAGAACTAAAAATACAAACGGGTCAATGCCAAAATGACGAAAACATTAATAATTTCAAAATAAGAGATTTCCAAAAGAAAAATTATGAAAACCAGATTCACTGTACATACTATTTAGCAAAACGGACAAAATAGAGAATAAGAAACATAAGAAAAGCAGCTCAAAAGATAAAAAATAGAACTTTAGGATTGGAAATTAAAAAATACTGTGACTTTAACTCCTCAAACATTACGTAGAAGACATCAAAAGGTTGTAAACCCCAATCGTCGTACTTATTTAAGTTACATGTTCTTAGTCTTAAGCAACATGCCCGAATTCCCGGGCATCCATTATCCAAATCACAAGTCAGGTGAACCCATCAAAGCTCGCTCTTTACCGTAGTGCTATTATTGCTTGTGTTTCTAATAATAACGACCTTTTTAATAGGTAGGCGTGGCATAGCTTAATTATTTCTGCCTCCACCGTCTATCAAGTCTCATCATTACGTCATTTGGTTGCTCAAGATTCGTCATAGCTGATGTTTTAGATTTAAAGATAAAGTGCATAGATGACCCTTTAACTGGACGTAGTTATGAGAAAAGGATTCAACCCAAAAAAATAGCATAGCAAAAATGACATTAAATAGGTTGTTATTAGTACCTTTTTTGCTTGAATCTGTTTTGTAGATTGGATTTTCGCTTAAATACGTTCAACTGAAAAACTAGCTTGTTTAGTTTTTGAACATTCCATGGTGATATTTGTTTGAATTTTGATTTTGGGCCTTTAGTGTTGGTTTGTGTATTGTATTGTTTCTATATTGAAGTCAGTTCTATTCAAAAGATAATACTGATATTGTAAAAATTTATTTATCTTGAACCGTGAATTAACCGTTAATATTACGTGCCCATATTATGACTTCTTTGTTTTTGACTTTTCTTTTGACCAATCTTTTTTGACTTGGTAATGTTTTTCATACATTTTTCGTCATTATTTTAAATATCGATGAATCTTGCAATTTTGAGAATGCTAATGACAGGGAATTAAGGGAGTGTGTTATTGATTTTTCAAGGTTAATTTGTCATTACAGTTTCAACGACTCCGAGCCATTGATGGTTAAAGACGTTTTAATTGATTAGTTAAACGAAAGCTTTTAAGTCAAGGCAACTGATTAGCATTATCACCGGTCGATGAATGGTCGGCAGATGGCTTGCTTGGTATAGATTCTTAAGGATTTTACAGGTTTGGAAAAGTCTAAGAGTATTAGCTGTTTTTATGGAGAGATAGAACCTATTTGGATATTCGAGATTCTCGGTCATTACCATTCTAAGTATCTGCTGTGATGTGCAATAAGATGACACGCGTTAGTCATTAGGGTCAATATAAGTATCATGAATTTGTTTGGAATGTTGTTAATGATAAACAGATACTACATTGTTTTATTAATGATAATGATCAATTAATGATCAGACTATAGGCTTGACTTACTCATAATTTTAAGTTAACACGATAATTGTTTATTGTGTCAAATCTTTTTACTTTCTTTAATTAATTAAATTAATGTTAGTCACCGTGTTCTAATAATTTGTGTCATAATCTTAAAAAATAACTAATTTAACTGATCGAGGAATACAAAAATTATTAAAATAATAATATACATAAATTTACTGATTCTGAAACAATTATCCTCGACATTTTAATGTTAACAAATACGGGGTAAAGATTCTCTTTGAAATACTAATCTGTGAATGATGTCAAGTTTTGTAGATGTAAATACTTGTCTGGCGAAATCTCTCGAAATTAACGAGACGCTATAAAATTATAATATACCTGTCCTATGTGTTTCTTAATTTCCTCTGTCTTTTGATCTCTGTGTGGGTTGTCGAATCCGCAAAGCCCGATTCTGAAAAGATAGAAATAAAATATTTATATAAAAATCAAATTCATTCTGAACACGTATAGAAGATATTTTTATACGATGATTTCTGCATACCCTGGAGCAAAGCCAAACGAAGTTAGAATAATTTAATATGTGGAAAAACCTGACATAAGATAAAATATCATGAGCATCTAACCACAAAGGTAGTTTAAGTCGTATATTGCTTCGTTTATTAGTTTCTTTGTTTTTAAAGTAAACAGCAATGAAGTACATTCGATAGAACATAGATTTTTATATAAATGACTAACAAAGGAGCCCGGATGGAATATTGTCAGAGTTGGTCAACGATGATGATGGTGGTGTTTTAGAAAGTAGAAAGAAACAAGTGAGAAAGACGGAAGAGAGAAGAAGAGATGATCAGTCGGTCAGTTGAAATATTTCCAAAGTCGAATTTAGAATTTGAGATCATGTTAATTTACGCGTAATTGATAAGTTTTATTGGATCAATTCTACCGTCCGGTTCTCATGTAACAAATTGAGGAATGACGACAGAGGTATTTGTATAGTATTCGTATTCAAAGTGCATCCTCTATCAGAATATTGTTTTCTCAAAACCGTTCTCAACCCGACCTGAGATTCCACCGCGCTCATTGTCATTCACGTAGCGGTAGCTGGTACGCGTACTGATAGGAAATTTCTATTCGATGGTGGCAACACTCAATCGTTGTCGATCCTGTACGCTGATACTATTTTAATGTCTTTTAAGGTTCAAAAGTGCTTAATGTCTTTAGAGGGTCAAAAATCACGAAAATGAGGAAGTTTATTTTATAAACTTTATGATGGTGAGCTTACCATACATCAGAAGCACCAAGTGCATGACGGGTGCATTGCAGGTTTAAAAAAAAGAACTAGCCATCAAGCTGGGTAGAGCTAGGCAAACAGGCTACTTTGATTGGGACAAAGGTTCACTCAACTCCGGGTAGAATTACTGGGCTATGTAATGTCATGACTCACTATAACTCTAATATTTGGATTAAATCTATGTGATCATAGCCCGGCGGCTTGGGTCTATTGGAGGCGATCCAAAATGTTAAGCAACAACGAGCGCGGTCGGTAGGAAGATAGATAACCGATAGGGGGAAAAATTTCAGGAGCGCTTCTCTGTCGGTCCCGTTGCAATTGTCACATAGCAATCGTTAGGCCATTTCAGAGGCGTCATAAAAACATTCGATACTTAGGTTGGCCTCTAACCCCTCAGCTAATCTGGAGTATGCAAGAGGATGCTCTTGGTTTTCACAGTATGAAGAGAGACTCGTGCACAGTAATGGGTCATGAGAGACTAGTGCTCAGTAAAGGCCGTTCATCGAATGATGCCATGAATTCAATATATTTATAACTCTACTTGACAAAAAAGAAAAACCTGATGGAACCCGACGGAAAGGGGTAAGTGCCGAATACAGACATCAGTAACACCAACAGGGATAACTAACATTTATAGGAGTGTCGAAATTTTAGATCGAATGTCGTCATTCAAGAAGATATGTTCAAGTTTATTAATTTAGTAATGAACTTCATTGGTATTTTACTATCTACATAAATTATGTAGATTTTAATTCCATCGAATAAAATGAATTCCCATCTTCAATATACACACAAGAACATTTAATAAATGTGTATGCTCGACCTTTTGAACGCACTGAGGTGTGTTTGGTAGAAAAGGGAATGTGGGTCAAGTATCATTATTGTGATTTGCAAAGCGAAAATTGAGTTTAATCAGAATCTTGTTACGAGCAAATAACAGATATAAACTAAATTATGTTGAGACAAAAGCAGGTATAAGAACAAAGGGAATCTATTGTACAAAAGTATTAGGCATTGCAGATAATATGTATGTTTTAATGTATGATAGGGCGTAAGTAACTACAAAAATTGTGTAAATATTTCCAAGTAATGATTATTTTTCTAATATCCAAAGTAATTTAATAAATTTGGTTTGAAGATCTGATATCATTTTTCTTATTTTAATGTTCTGAAACTAACCGTTCTAGAAGACTTATAGATTCACTTGAGATAACTTTTTTATCACCATACTAAGGAAGCCTAGAACATTCTACATGCTTGTAATCTATGTATGTAGTATACAACATTTCTCTAATGCGGATTGGTAAAAAACTTATAGGTAAAACACATACCGTCAGTATTTGCCAAAGCGTATGGCCTAATTCAAGCCTAACTAATATTATTTGAAATCAAACATTACTTTGTTTTTGTACTAATTGGTGAATAATGTTTCAGTCATACCTAAGATAATCAATTCTCAGATTTTTTAAATTATAACTTTTTTTTAGTTCAGAATCATCTGTCTAACGTTTATGGATATCACAATCCATCATACAACAGAACTAACATCGACAAGTTTCTTTTAAAATTTTGTCGCGACAAAACATGCACAGATAATCTAGAACATTTTTTTATAAGAGAACAGACAATGTAGTAGAAGCTTCAATGATAATATAAATAACGTTTTTAAATACATTGAATGGAATTTTTTTCTGTTAGAATTTTACTATGATCCCTCCAAAATAAACAAATAATATTTTTTTATTTTTGTGCGTTCACATATCGGGTACATTTATAGAACATTGAATCCTTTTCTTTTGAATTCATTCTGATGCTCTACGTCAACTTTTAATATGTTGCCATCGGAATTTATAAAAAAAAACATAAAAAATGTTAGATCAGCTCCTACGAAAATAACATTACATTACATTAAAAACATTACATTAAAAACATTACATTAAAAGGATTTTGGTGGTTTCAATGTCAGATTGAAAAAAAATCTCTGAGTAAAAATGAGTGAGATGAATAGTATTTCGGAATTAACATAAAAAATGTTGTTTTACTGTCATCAGTATTAATCTATTCGCCATTTATTCTATTTCTCAATTAAATTACCTTTAAAATAATAAAAAGTAATTTATTCGAGTGTTTTCAACTTCTTACGCAAACATTTGCGACAGCATCACAACAACACAGCATCTGTCCATCGCTCACCTTGTCTAAATACCAATAGTGCATGTACCAAAACATCATTTATGCTATGGCCAGTGTGACAGATTTATTTAAAATTAGCAAAAACATAATTTATTACATTTGGCATACAGTATTTTATCTATAGGTCGTCGAACCAGTGGGGAACGGTGAGTGGCGGCCTTGGCGCGCCGCTACCGTGTCACCGCGCGTGGCGCCCTCTCGATTAGATTTAAATGTGTTCCATTTGTCAATCTGCGTTTGTTTATTTTTAAACTGAGCGTTCGTGATTTAAATTTGGAATTTTCTTTTTAAACAGTGATATTGGTACTATTATGAACACTGTTTCAGGAAAAGATAAAATAAAGAAAGATATTGTTAAGGTTAACAATATATAATTAGTAAGCATATTGCTTGGCCAAATTACTCATGTTATATAATATATCTTATATATAAATTAATGCAACTTATTGATTCTTCATTTTAATTATTGTTGCTTTTTTAATATTGCAATAAATGTACTTGGCTTGTTTAATGTTTATTGTTACCATTCAATAAATTACCAAAATAATTAAAAAATCGAAAATAAAAATAATTACTTCTCTTAATATGAAATGCCGTATTGGGCCGGCTCAGAACACGAACTCCCAATTCCATGCAGGCAGATCAGGTGTTGTAAGATGGTCAGAAATCAATTGCTTTACAGTAAAGCTTCATGGAAGGATTATATCATCATCTCTGTTATTAATTTATTAATATAATTATGAACCATCAGTTGACCCGCCAGCTCAATTGTCTGACCATAACATGAAAAAAACAGCAAAGACCTAAGTAATTCAACTTGGTATTATGACCATTGTTGTATTGTGCGTGACCGAGTCAAGGATAGGTTGTTATGTCGGAATACTGATTGTCATATAATGAAACGGTGTCTTACTGTTAATTTGATATCGCGGTATCTAATACACTAACCAGTTGTTACATTATTAACTACTGAAGTCACGAACGCAATGAAAATGTTCTTGGTATGTAAATAACGTGAATTTGATTTGTAGGGATTGTTTGTTCAGTATTTGTTTTATATGGTTTCGCCTTGACAGCTAGATTGGTCTGTGTGTTAGATCTGATTAGATTGAGGTCTGGCATTGGTTTGGTTACTTTGAACCCAATTTATTGTAATTTATGTTTGTGTTAAAATGAGTTTTGAAATATGTATTATACATACATTATAAGTAAATTTGAAATAATATTTTTTTGTGCATGATATTTTTGAACCAATCTTTTTTTATTTAATATGGAATTTGATAAGATTTGCATATCTTTTTTTTTTGTTTTGTATTTGAAGACACTGATATACATATATTATAATATGGTGATATACATACCTGCATATACCAAATCTAAATAATAGAACGTAACCTTTCGGCTTATAAAATTAATCTTTTTTCATAATATCAGTTTCATACTTAAAAAAAAAATAAAACCTAATAATCTTGTGTCGAATTTGAATATTTCCAAATTAAATATTTCCAATTAAATACTCAGTCTTTTCATTAAGATAAAAAACAAAGTAAACAAATAAAATTTGTTTAAATATTTAATTAATTTTTTTGGCTGTTTCTTCTACATTTATATGACCATGTAGCATCCTTATTGTGTTCATTCGTGACCCTAAAGCAATGATCATTCTATATCTCATGTCCATCTGTTATCTAATATCTAATCTTTTTGTGGCTATTAGTCTTTCCTTATCGCTGTAGTCGATTAGATTTAACCATGTAAGTTTTTCTACCTAAGTTTGTCTAGGGTCCGTGGGATCTCCTGTACCATCTGACAGCCGTTGTAAATCGATTAACAACTTATGTAAATCGATTTTTTATGTAGATACACTTACTATTGTAATATACAATTGTTTTGTATCGATTCGTTTAGTTCTTAAACTGACCACTTCAGAAAAATAAGAACCAACGACTTGACAGAGATGAAGGAATGATCAAAAAGCGCTCATGAAATTCACCTTGTCGCTAATTCTTCTACTGTTGCTTTACTTTTTCGATCACTTTCGAAGCAACCATACTTTGTAGGTAGAGTAAAAGTGAAAAGGTCACAACCTCTCGGTCGCGCCGACAATGGTAAAAGTTCGCCATGGTCAGAACAAGTTCAAGGCAGATACTTCCGTTGAACGCTTCATTGCAATCTATGGTATTGTCCGTTTAGCAGGCTTTATCTTCACTGAAGTTAATTGTGTGGCAGATAATGTGGTCACTTTCGATATTGAAACTATTAACTGTAAAACATACATTGTATGTAAAGTCCGTCATTATATGTTTTTACTACATATATAGAAGTGGATTTTGTGGGTGTAGATAATAAACTTGTCTAATGTTACCGTAAAAATAAAATAATTGTAAAGGAAGTCTGATATATAGGTATTATAGTGTACCGTACTCATAACAACTTAAAATTACTTTATGTAAAATAGTCATAAAAATAATTTTCAAAATAAAATTTATATCTGTCATTAACTTAAATTAAGATCGCTATAATTGTAAGATTAAAATATTTTGTAAATGCTGAAGAAAGTAAATCAAGTGAATGCATAATGGTAGAGAGGAATGAAATTAATCTATCGATACATCATATATATGTACATATATATTGTAATTTATTAAAGCGAGAACGTATTTGAAAATAATATATTTTTAGTAAAATGAAATGATGGGTGCCAAATGTTACTTCGTGTGGTCTAATAATTTCTATACATATGTTTATTAATATTTAAAGTTTTTGCTGTCCAATGGTGTACTCTGTATCTTACATACTTAAACAAGTTTTTTAATCCCATCTTGCATATTATCTATTATTAACAACGTGAAGATAACTATGTTATAACAGAATGGTCGTCATAGTATTTCTCATAACAGTTCTTCATCAACGGTCTTGTACCCTTCAATCTATCGTGGACCCACAAAGTTTTTATAATAGACTCAAAATACTGCCCATAGTACTAAAAAAGGACTAATAAAATTCACAAAAACTTGACCTTCAGCACTACGAATGTTCTTGGAAACTAACCAAGCAAAGTTTTTGCCTCATCAATTATATAAATATCTTCTGATAAAATCGAACGAGTACCATCAGAACCTGTAACTTTAGTTTTGTATCACTTATGACGCAGGGATTTGATAAAAAAAATGTGACTTTTTGCGATTAAGTTATTATGTTGATTAAGAAAAAATATTTTTTTATATTATGTAGGAAACCAGTTACTGTTAATCAATGTTAACAGTTTACTAGGATCCCACATGCAATTCCAAACCGAATGGAACCTTTAATTAGTAAAGCAAAGTTATTGAATCAGAAATATTACTAATACGTGAATACACTTTTATGAAAAACACGACAGATAAGCCGCTACAAGTAAGCCGCATTAAAATAGCATTTATTAAACATTTACAAAATAATTAACATTTTGTATAGATATTATTATTTATAGATTTCTCAAACAACCATAATTAAATTCGTTCTAAATTTTACCGAAATGTCAACAACCAGTAAAATAACAACCATATTTTTTATCGACATCGATAAATTGTGCCTTGCGAAAGCACTTTCGTTCGCGGAAGCGGCGCGAGCGCAACCTCAACGAAAGTAAAAGTGCCGGTTGATACCGGATTTACTTGAACGGGTACCAAACAATCACGTGTAGGAAATAGCAAGCGACAACTTCTTCCTAGTTTTTTGGTTTGACGGTAGTAACGTATTGACTATGACAGTGGAAGTTAATGGTGTTCATTCGATCATAGATACCATTTTGATAGATTAAATACCGTAAATACGCAAGGAAGGCACACAAAAGTATTAAAAAAATCATGTTGGAGAGTTTTTGATGTGACGGATCTGTTTTGACCCGGAATAGTGAAGTAATTAAAAAAATGACTAAGAAGATTATTCACATTTTAACAGAACTAATTTGAGAACAGTATACAATTGGTCGGGTAGATCATATCATATTGTTTTTTTTTTGTTTGAACATCATCTATTCAGTCAATTCAATTCGAGCATATATTTTCTTCACTTTCTCCACTTTCAGCTCACAGATTAAATTTCAAAACTTAGTCCTAGATTTAAAGTCATTATAAGTAGGTATATTAATACAGTTTATTAATCCATTCAGCAAACTCATTAAAATTCAAATTTATTCAGTTTCATTAAAATTACTCTTCCTGCTATTGATACATACAAACAATATTGGAACGATTATGCAGATCTCGTCTAAATTACACGAATCCGTTCACATAACAAACGTGTGTTATTCTAGGTCACTCTTCGTGTTATTAAGAACACAATAGCGCATGATGTGATCCATGAAACGAAGTCAATGTTTGAATTTGGTGCCAAGGATTGCAGTATTGCTGTGATTGTCCACGGACGCGCGGTCTATTCAGTCGCCTTGCATTCGAAATTTGAAATTGGGTCGATTGAAGACGTTCTTCGGCCGTTGTATTGACATTTGAAAGCCGAACCGAAATATGTTTTAACTGATTCGTTTTTATGTTGACAGGATTATTGTAATTTGATTTATGTTCTACGATCATTGAATATAAACGGCGAAAGTGTTTTGTATTTGTAATTATATACAACAACGTCAATCAACTTCAAAGTTTAATGGCTAATACAGAATCTCTGTTTGCTGAGGGATTTTAAATTGTCTTAAAACTTCTAAATCTATCTGCTTCAGTTTGCGAAAGGATAATATTCTTTATTTAGTTTAAATTATTAATCATTTTTATTAGAATCCAATTAAGTTATATTATTCCAGTATAAACGCATTTCTACGTGCTGTCAAAATGCTTAAGATTTAATGTAATTTTCAATGTTACTGATTTCACGAAATTGTATCATCCGCTTTGCAATGCACAAGGTTGATACGTTTAACTAAAGATTTCTGTTTTTGTCTGTGGTCTGTATTATAATCGAAAAAATAGTAAAGTGTTGCAGTATTTGCTTTCTCATCGTGATTTTTAACCAATTTTCTTCCGTGAAATCTATTTATTGCACATTACTAGTCACTTTCTTTTCTTTCTTTAAGATCTTTATCTGGGAACGCTGTGTTTCCTCGTTGTGACAATTAGATTATCAATCGGCTACAGATTTCTAATTTACAATAAGATTTATCATTTGTTACAGTAAACAAACATTTTGTTTTGAAATTGCTACTGATCAGTTTATATAACTGGTCTTGTAGATATGCATTTTATGTAACTCAAAACAAAATAAAGGCCAATTTTTATGTTTTGGGCTAACTTACTAACTTTAATGTATACTTAAGCGACTGATTTTCATCAGATGTATCCATATAAACTCCTATCACTTCCTAAATCCTACCTTCGTTTCTTTGTGGAATACAAACACATGAATTCTTAAAAAAATCAGTGGTCCTTATGTTTTTAACTAATATATTTTTAAGTTTCATTATTAACAGTAAGCCTAAACTTAAGTAACAAATATTTCATATCATAACCAAAGATGTTAAATTATTAATTGTGCTATTACCTATTTTTTGTTACTAAACCAAAGATACTTAATAAAACATTGAGAACAATTGATCGTACTAGGTAAAGTTAGCAATATTACAATAACCTTAGACAAACGTGATCTAAATTAGATATTTACATTGGAAACATACGGTAGAAAATGACGAAATATGCCTCAAAGCAAATACCATAACAAGGAGTAATTTGTCAGTACAGAAACTGGGAATAATAAGACAATAACTCATTGCTTATAACACTATAGTTGTAACATTTTGATTAACTTATGGCAAAGTTCAAATCAAATATAAATATTCAAAATAACCCAGACTGGCAAACTAACTGCTGATGAAGAAGATAACATGACTTCTTGCTTAAACGAAATTTGCATAATATAATTCAAGTACGTTAATAAATCATAAATAATCGTAAATATGTACTTTTATGATCTGGATAGGAATGAAGAAGTCAAAAAGAATTTAGATTAAGTGAGGCATTTGCCTATAGATGGTATTAATACTCTCGATTAAAATTCTTAGATAGCATCAAATGGCTGGAGTAAGCAAATTACAAAAATATGATAACGAAATGCAGAAAATAACGTAATCTATGATAAATCATAAGATTTTAATAGTTTATTTTGAATGCAATAGTGAGGCTTGGATCTTCAGAACATTAATACAACACAACATTTAGACTTACAATAAAATGATTTGATCATAAATGTTTTATTAGCATGTTATTCTGTGATTTACAAGCTGCTTATCAGCATGCTAAAATTCTTTTTTGTATAGATGTAGCTGATATAAATAAAACATTCTTGTCTGATACACGCTCATATCTCATTACACTACAATAGGACCACACAAAGAGTGATAATACACGCGACAAATGTAAATCCTGAACACACAGAAAGAGAAATTAAACACTAGATTTATTAAAATAAACTGGCAATAAATGAGAATAACGATCGTTTGCCACTGACAAGTTACAATGAGCTCAGTGCAGATTCAATAAATTTTTAGTAAAGAGTTTATATGGAAAAATATGGTTTACACCTACAATATGGATTGCACTTAAACATCACAACAGCCAGTATTTATTACGAAATTTGCATATTTAAGTTAAGAAGAAACTGTCTGAAAAATAAAAATGGCAGTGGCATAGAGAGGAGTATTAATATAATTGGTTTGGTGAGATTTTTAGGCATGTAACGTAACACCATGAGCTAAGGAATCAGTACGTAGTAGGAGGTTGTTATTGACCGCTGTGCTTATCATCGGAACATCGAAGTATGTAGGATCTATTCATGAAATCCTACATATTCCTTAATTGTTAAGCATTACCATATTTAGTCAAATGAAAAGAATATCGTGTTCTTTAAAGCTCAGAGGAAAGCATCCCTGAACGCGTCAGTGTCGCCTGTATCTCTTATTATGTGCCAACAAATTCTAGATTCTACAGTATTTGTAAGTGAATGTCACCAGTGGTATAAATATCATCTTCTTAAATGAGTTTAACAGGTCCACTAAATATTTCATTATTATTTAAGAGGCTTGTTTTGTAGCACTAATGATCACTTAAGTTTTGGAATTTTGTTGAGTTATTGTGTGATATATTGATAGAGTCTGCACTTTCTTCAAAACTAGTCAAACACATTTTGCAAAAAAATACCGCTTTCGCTCGGAGAAAGCCAAATCCTTGTCCTCCATACATGGCTATGCTTAATCGCTTATTATAGCTGTTTTATATATAATATTAATAGCATATTATAGAACATGATTATCATACTTTTAAAGACATTCCTAAAGTAGATTAGATTTTTTTTTAATCGAATGCTATGTTTCTTATTGGTTTTGAATTGTTGGCTTGAATGCTGTTTTAATTGATGTTTTTCTTTAATTTTAATGCTTCAAAGTTCGTTTGTTTGAGTCGAGCTTGTTTAACAATTCTTATACTATAAGTTAATAGTCTTCATACTACTTCGTTTCCAGAGGCAAAGAATATTTTAGTGATAATAAAGACGTATTAAACCTACATAATTGTAATACTGAATTAAGAAGTATATTGGTGACATCATTTCCTAGTAACAAATGGTTTGCTTGACAACCTTTATTATTCATCTTAGGATCTACGTTGAGTTTAAATTTCAATACATTATAGGCAACGACATTGACATAAATCGGATTAATCGAAATCAATATATAATCGATTATAATATATGTACTCTTACAGACGTGTAACTAACACTTAAATTTTATACACTATTTGTCAATTTTAACACAAAATATTCGATGGTCGATACTCGATCAAAGCTGGCGACCTTCACCACACCCACCGATACAAGTTTCAAAACAGGATGTATCCGTCACGACATTTTTGTCGTACATTTGCATTTTAAGATGTCTTAGGGGAATGTCACTTGCTGTTAAATTATAGATGTCAATTATTAAATATGTCAGTCAAGAAAAATTGCACGTCGGTCAAATATACATATGTAAGTCAACGTCGTAGACTGAAATTGATTTGATATCGTGTCAATAAAAATTTAATAGATGAGTTTTCTCTGTCTTTCCATCTGTCTGTTGTAAAAAGGTTCTATTTCTCATACGTAAAATACACTAGCATATTTAAAAGGAAGTAAATAGGAATAAGTATGTTCAATAATTAATAGAAAGAGAAGTAAATCTTAATAAAGATGTGTTTTTGACTTCTCACCCTAGACAGAATTTTTATTAATATAAACTTAATTACTTTTAATATAATTTACATTTAATATAAACTTAATTACTTAACGACAAAATATTTCACTATTATTGTCACACGATAAAATTATATAAAACTATTTAATAGTAATAGGAAAGGCCAAGGTCTTTCACATCGTAAGTAACGTTGACTTTGAAAATGGTCTCACATACTTCTTTTGTTGCAATAATTACTGTATTTCGACTCGCCCGATTCGGCAAATGTGTACTTTGCCTCTGAAGGTTTATGAGAATTCATTAAGGTTAACGAGGTATAAAAACTTTATTTTATTGTTCGGCATTACCTCGATTTTATGAATGAATTGTTTTCTGTCTAGTTATATTGTAATTTTTAAGGGTTTGTTTAAGTTAATAATATGTAATTGTTAGTCTTATTTTTGCTATATAACTCTGTGACATTATTTTAAGTTCGTTGAATTATTAAGTTTTTTTACTACGTAACTCTGTCACATGCGGTTCTTTTTAGCCTTTTATAAATACAGAAGGATCCTGTGTGCGCTTGAATTTCAACCGTAATTCTTTGTCTTAGCAGTACTTTGTCATTCGAGAATTTAAAGTTAAGTAACAGCTAGCTCAGTCGGTAGAAGGATGGGTAACCGCTAGTAAACGAAACAAACGAAAGTACATGTCAAATTCATACTTTCCCTTCCGCGTAACATTAATGGTTTAGTACACAGTTTATACTTTACGAATTAATGTGCCCCTTTGGGAGAATAACAAGTATGTTATGGCAATTAATAAAACAATTATATTCATCACAGGATATATTATATTTTAAGGTGCTAAACGAATCTTGACAGACCATTTGTAACTTTAACGGATAAGCTAAGGGAAAAAGTTACTAACGAGGCAAAAAGGGTACGTAATAGTTTTTATGTTTAATAAATGGCTTTATGAAAAAGTATACGTTGTTTATTAGAGTAAAAACTGAAATAAAGAGGCACATTACAGATGTAATGTATACACATACTAATAATGATTTATTTACTAATGTGATATGTACCTAGTTGTTTTACTTTACTCAATGTGGAGTGTGTATATTTTACGTACGTACATCATTTCAACCTATCACAGCCCGCTATTAAGCACGGGTTTCTGCTCTGAATGAGAAGGTTAAGGCCACAGTCCACCACGCTGGCCAAGTACGGATTGGCAGACTTCACATACCTTTGAGTTTTGCAAACTCCCCGACATGCAGTTTTCTTCACGATGATTTCCTTCACCGTTATAACGAGTGACATTTAAATATTTAAAACGCAAATAACTCCGAAAATCCAGACGTGCGTGTCCTGAGATTCGAATCCGGACCCCCCCGAGTAGGAGGCCGAATTCTTAACCACTAGGCTATCATCGCTGTTTGTATCACGTAGGTATGTATCTATAAGTAAATATGTATGTTTATAAGTTGTCTGATCACCATAGTACAAAGAAATCATCACCACTTTCCATCAGGTGGGATTGATGTCGAGCATTAACTTGTATAAAAATATGCTTAGTTTGGGATCAGATGGCAGGTGTGAGTTGTCCAGAAAAATCAGTTTCGGACGATCGTTCGATCAATTCGTTTGACCTCAAACCTTTAGTATTTCCATGTCGATTTAATATCCTGTGCGCAAATATATAATTGACCTCAGTAAAATGCCTTTACGTGCGGGCTAAAGGTTACTTGCACATTGAGGAATCTTAATTAATGTGTCGACAACACTACTATATTTAGTACTAACTACCAGCTTTAGGAAGCGTTCATAGGCCAGCGGCTTGTGAAGCGATCGAAAAAGTTAAGCAACAGCGGGTGCGGTCGGTAGGAGAATGGGGCAAGTGACAAAAAATGAGAAGAGGCCCGTGCTCAGTAGGGCCTGCAATGGATTGAAGCTAGCCACCTGCTGTAGGAGACATGTGGAAAATTATAAGTAACGCTTAAAGTAATATAATAGCTTAGAGGTTTGAATATTTATCTTTCGAACGGAATCCATAGGTGCCATTCTTGTGCACATCGAATTCTGAAATTTATGTTAATACTAGCTTTTCCCGCGGATAAATCCGCAAATAGACTATGTTTTGTCTTAAGTTCTACTCTATTAATGTTTCAAGTTTTATTAAAATCGGTTTGGTATTTTAGGCGTGAAAAAGTAACAAACCGATGGATTTACTCTCGCAATTTATAATATTAGAAAGGATTAGAAAATATCTATATCTTGCTTCAGTTAAGAAAAACATCCTAAGAAAACCTGCACTCCAGAGAGTTTCTCATAAAGATCTCAGGTGTGTGAAATCTATACTCGGCTAGCATTAGTATTATGGAGGTGTCTTAAGGCCAACTATGGGACAGTTTAATAACGCTTAACGTAAGAAAATACATACATTGTTGAAGCAAGGCTCAATAATGACTCCAACGAACCCCAGACACAGCAGTATTTTTCACTACAGAACAGAAGATTAAGGAAAAGGATGACTAAAATAATAGAAAAGAAGAAAACATTATAACTAGGCAAAAGAAGAACCCTTGTACAAATTGTTCTACATGTTATTTTCCTCTGTGTGTAACACAATGTACAAAAAAAAAAAATAAGAAATCATAAAGCTTACATAATAAAGTTAAAAACGTTCACTTTTTTCATTTTATCACAACCACTACAGTTATGCAGGTAACTTTCGCTTGCACCAAAGATGGTACGTGCAGATGAGACTGGATTTTAGTGAAGGATGAGAGAAATATGATTACGATGCGACCAGATATTAGATAACTAAAGTAGGACAACCTCGAGTTATAACTGCAACAGGATTGTATGGACGAGCAATAAATGTTATCTTTAACGCATTTTACTGTCGCACTCAGAGTAGTTAATGATTACTTAAATCGATCCTTAGCACAGAATCACTATATATAATAAAATAAAGTCCTCTTACCGCATCTATCTGTACGCGATAAACTGGAAATACATTTTTCTGATACGGAATTTCGGTTTCAAGATTTCGGATCGTATTTCAAGCGGTTTTCACCAATATATAGAACTATATGTTAATACTGTGAACGGTTTTGTGTAAACTGTTTGGAATACAGGTTGACGGGCCGATTGGTCTAATGGTTAGTGATCCTGAGTGCTACACCGAAAGTGGTGGTTCCGATTCCGATTCGATTTCGATCCAGGTCAAACTTTTCTGTGATGAGCATGTTTATTCCTGTGTGTTTGTGTGTAAAAATATATATTATAAATATAATGTGTGTTTGTGTGTAAAAATATAAAAATATAAATATATATATATATACATATATATATGTTTATCAGTTGTCTCATTAGCATAGTACAAGCTAACGTTTAGTTTGGAATCAGATGTGTGAGTTGTCCAAAAATATTTATTTATTATTTATTAATATAATAATAATGAAGGAGGGAATGAAGAGGGAGAGGGGGGTGCGCCACGCGGACAGAGTCGCGGGAAAAAGCTAGTAGGTTATTATAGTCATTTACATTACTGCACTATTTCATTGTACAGAGTTATCTATAGAAAGACATTGAAAATAATTATTACCAAATAAAGCTCTAACAAGTTAACAATATTGTATTGCTACAGTTACTATAAAAAATATATCAGCTTCCTGCCTTCAATGAAATATTTCTTATAAGGTATGTTATGGTCTAATACCACCTAAATAGGTAGTAATTGCTTTCTATAGTGTTCTTGCAAGCTTTTATTTTTCTTACAGTGTATGTTTGTTTATTAGTATGTTAGTATATTTGTTTGTTACGGGTGAAATATTGCAAACTTAATTAGGCCCACTTCCTCTTGCACTACGGAGCTGAAATTTTGCATAAAGTTTTCATCCTGATAACAATGCATTTTTACGACAAGCATGACTTGATACTACTTTCAGGCTTGGCTCCAGACAAGGTAACT
>DWJZ01000997.1:0-26282 GCA_018249125.1 Asbolis capucinus | reverse complement strand
ATTACCAAGAAGGTTGCAACGTTTTAAAAATATAACATTCGAAATTCAAATACTTTCGATTAGCTAGAAGTGCAAAACTTAGTGTGCCCCATGTACTACAATAGTCTTAGTGGAGTTGCTCGTATCACATAGCGAGGGTTCTTCTTTAGAGGAATAATCATCAATACAAACTATAATAGTTTGAATTTTGTAGAAAAATTTCCGGTATGATGTTTGAGTAAATAAATACATGCATCGTAGGATCCTTGCAATTACATGTATGAGATGCAATTTACAGGTATAAGAATTTTCCTTTTCCAGTAGAAGCTTTTCTCAATATCAACTGCGAAATATTCGACGTGTATATTATACAGTGATACATTAATTAGGAATGAAATGTGTGAAAGATTAAATTTTGGGACTTCGCGTTTTGAAGCATCAGTGTTTGGCGTTTCGACTTTTGAAAATGTGACCTGACTTAAAAACTATACGCAAAACACCTGTCAATTTATTAAGATTTTCTTCAAATAAGTAAATCAATTATTCATGAATTGAACTAGCCTGATTAACTTAGGTGATCATTTTGAGAAACGAATGTTTCGTGAAAATATGACGTAACTATATCAGTGTTTTTTGTGCTGATTTTAAGGAATATGTCAAGTAGTATATAAAAAATCATATATATAAAAAAAACAATGTCTTTTGGTGGCTCGTCCATTATAGTCTCTGAAATGGTAGGAGAAAAACCACTGATGTCTTTAGCAATCTTATTTAGAATATTCTGGAATAGTTTTTGGTACCAAAATGATATCGGTTGGACATATGGTTGATGAGCTGGTGCGTAGCAATGTGTGGGTACAGGTAGTATATTGTAATAGTATTCCGAAAATATATTACACTAGAAACTGCTCTCGTTTGGCTTCAGACTAATCCAGTGGTTTCAGAGTTTCCATACTAATTTTTACCTTTTATCCCACAGAAACAGCTTTCTGGGATAAAAAGTATCCTATAACCATTGTCCGTAAATAAGCTACAAAATGCTAAATTTCATCTAAATTGGTCCCTTGGTTTCGGAGATGCCGTTCGAATTTTAACCTGTTCTCCTGCGGGAAGAAAGCCATTTCCTGGGATAAAATCTATCCTGCAACCATTCCCGGGTTTTAAGCTTCGATTATACCAAGTTTCATCTAAATATGCCTAGTGGTTTTTGCGTGAAGCTCGAACATACAGGCAGAAGATAAATAAAAAAAAAGTTTTGGTCTCAATATCAACAACAAAGCTATTATTATTAGTATAAATATCCTTATACTGTTTTTTTATTAAGTTACGTCGATTTTAGACAGGCATTTTACCACTTTACCACTTAACCAGACTGAATCCAGCGCTAGAAATAAATGGTAGTGCAAAGTTCAATAAACACCAAATACATTTTATGAATGTCAAATAAAACCCCGTTTTGAAAGTTTTATTTAACTGGCAATAGTTATTATATGATCATTTCGTTTAGGTTGAATATTGCTGGCTGTATTAGACTTCCTCTAATTCGAAGGTCTCATTTTACAAATATCTTCAATTCAATGATAAAATGTTTATAACTTAAGCATGACGTGAATTTATGCTCAGCACCGGCTCCGGGCAAAAGAACTCGACGATTGATCATATTATCAAGTTTTATGAAAATATTCTTGCGTTCGACTTTCAAATAATGCTTGGTTTTTAAAATGTGTTGTGTGAGGTTAATTTATCTATTAACTTTTGGGAGAACATTGTCTGCATTTTAAATTCAGGGAGGTTTAAATTTTTTGTACTGCATTTTTTTTTGATTTACGGTCCTTCTTCCATGCCCTTCCAACTCATAAGGTTTCGGAACCACCCGACACCCTTCGTTTTTACGTACTCGTAAGAGTCACAGTTGCGAATAGTCCCTAAAATAATCCCTCGTGGTAAAAAAACGTATTGTTATCAAAAGATCTCCTTATTACGACTACTTTTAAATTTAGAATTAATGGACGAAATATATAATTAATCAAATTGCTTCTTAGTGTGTTTGGGTTAGTCAAGTTTAAATTGCAACACGTAAATCGACCTATTTCAGATAATCGTACAAGCTGTCTCTACTGAATGCTTTGCATGATCAAACGCTGTATTATTGGCGGATATAACTAAGCGTTATGTTATTGGAATCCTTGCTATCTCCAATTGTAACCACAGAATTTCTGAACGATTTGCAGGTCAACCTTGCGGCTTCTAATTGTAAACTTGGATAGGCGAATGCCTATGATTGTAATCTTTATACTAGTACATATGCGGGAGTAGAGAACAGTGTAATATTTGGTAAATACAGAGTCGAGAACTGTCAAATTAACGCTCACAGATATGGCGCCGCGCGTCCAGTAGATAAGATTGTAGTGCAATGAGTCAAAAAATAACTTAGTATCTTATATACGACAAATATGTCTGACATCGGCAGGTAAATCATGAAAGCAACTATTTCATAAAACTCGACAGTTGTCGTAATTATATCGTATACTTTCTTTTACATTATAATTATGGATGCGGTTTACATATATAGTGCACAAAAGGCGATATTTTTAATTTATGTAGCATACTTGACCCTTTCTATGATATATTTGATATATATGAGAGACTTAAAGTAGCTCGTTTGTTTAGTAGTAGTTTAGTGTTAGTAGTACGGGACAAGTATTACCTTTGACTAAACCAAAAGAATTATCAAAATCGATTCACCCATTCAAAAGTTATGCAGTAAAAAAGAAAAACAAAAATATTAAGTTCACTATCAAAATCATGGACCATAATGCAAGCAATCACATCGATTATGCATCACAAAAAAAAAATTAAATCGGCCCACTCAGTAAAAAGTTGTGAGGTATACATAAAAAAATACACACGAATCGAGTACCTCCTTTTTTGAAGTTGGTAAAAATACAGTTTACAATAAAAATAATAGCATCTAATTATCACACAACATGTCTGCCAGGTAATTATATGAGAAAAATATTTTTATTTATTCTGATCCCTGGCCAACATTATGTAATACTCTTCTTTCATAGGACTTCATAAAATATTACGCTTACAACAACATGGGCCGTATACTTAATTTGTCATCATTGTCCCCGAGAACACGTCCTTCGGATGTTTATTTATCATTGTGTTGCTTTTGCAATCTGCTTTGTTGCTTTTAATTATTATTTGTCTTTATTTCTGTGATGTTGTCACGTATTTTCCTCAATGTTCCATTATAGTTGCCAATTCTGGTAATAAATGATTTTATTTTGTATACTAGTTTTTGTCTGCATCCTTCAGTAAAATTGGTAGGTAAATGCAGTTTGCATGACAGTACAAAGTCCTGGAGTTGCTTTGACGAGAGAACTTAGCCGTGGAGACTTAGGCACGCATAACAGTAAATCGTCAAACTTTTTGCTATTAAGATTCTTCTTTACTAAGTCTTTTGATTGCATGTGGACAAAACGGATTTTTTAAGACACTTGCGCTATAGTTTAGGTATTCTCTATCTGGATTCTAGGTCTTCTGATGCAATGAATTAGAAATACGTATTTAATTATACGTCCACCAATCCACAATGGAGCAGCGTGGTGAAGAATGACCTTGGCCTCCGCAGCAATTAGGATCTCCTTTGCTCAGTACTCGGCATGTATTGGGTTGGCGACATTTAATAGTTATTCGATACTTTTGTTATGCTGCGTGTCAAAAAATATAAATAAATCGCTTTCTAGTTGGACACATATTGTCCTTTATATTTTAGTTGGATTCGTTTTCATTTATAAACTATTTCATAGTTGCGTAACTGTGGCTGGCAGAATAACTGTGCTATCCAAACCTCCAAACATCAAGAGTCCGTAACGAAACAAAAAATTGCTGTACTAAAATAAATGATAAAACTGTATATTTGAAATTTTTTGAAATTCTGCTACCTTCAAACTTTTGTCATAGAGACAAATACTTTTTTATATCATTATTTGTATTTTTGTATATGTACTTTTGTACACCACCCGTAAACTAGTTTTAACTGTAGGCTTCCTGCCGCACTCATATACATTAATGGTTACTTAAGTGGCCTAGATACCGAAGCTGTAAACAAATTCTGTACTAAAGAGCAATTTAAGTATTCATTAACGATTGAGTGCGCCAGTAGAATTACGATTCAGTAAACCAGAAAATTACAATAACAACTGCCCACTCTACTCGGTGTAAATTCCATTTGGATTTTTCGGTAAACAACAAGTTGGTTGACAAGTTTGTATGGTAAAAACTCCAGATTGATTTGCAACGAGTATCGCCGGAAAATTGCGAATGCCGAAACTTTGAGGTCGTTTCCGATTATGCCGCTGTTCGTCACGTGAAGCTCAAAGGGGTACGTCGAAAAACAACATCAAATATCGGAAGGTAGGGCCCCGTTTATTGAATGGTGGGAGATATCTCGTGTATTTATATTTTCGAAATAAATACGGTTATTACGGTTAGCATGTATTAAATAATCCTACTTACTATGTCGAAAAAAATGCATGTAGAAGGGATAGTACTAAACTTCATGACGTCTAACGAGGGGGGGGGAGGTATTTAAAAAGTTGCTACAACATCACGTGATTAATGGGCAGGTGATAATTTGTCATATCACTTCTTTGTCGCTGTCTGGTCGCCGTAGGTTTCCTTGTGTCCTTATTACGCTGCGGCTTGTTTCGGTAGCCGATCGAAAAAGGTTGGAACAGCGGGCGCGGTCGGTAGGAGGATGGATGGGTGACCGCTAATGGCAAAATAAATCATGAACGCTTCGGTGCTTCGGAGGACACGTAAATCCGTTGGACCCGGTAGTTATCGTTAGATAGCAATCGTTAAGCAATGTCGGAGGCCTTCCGGTGACAAAAAAACCTCCGACAATTGCCGTAACCATGACCCATGCAACTAGGTCGAAATATCGGTAAAATAATAAACAGATCGTGAGTACTACTCTTTGCATTAAAATGTTCCGACAATTTAATATGAAAAACGTTTTCACACAAATAATTATGGTAGCGTAATGATACTCGCACCCTATTTTTTATTTCATTGCGTGAATTCTCTATATAGGTCGTTGAAGCAATGATCAGTTACGTAATGCAAATTATTTGCGGTCAATATCGAATATGATGACTATAATATAATAATGCTATGATATACATATTACCCAAAATTAAAAGTCTACTCTCTAAATCATGGGTCGGCAACACGCGGACCTCATGCAGCCAGTATGCAATACTTGACGAATAACATAAGCAAGTTTTTCGCACAAAACAGCTTCTAGGGTTTGAAATAGGGGATGAAATTTCTTAATTTTCGATAAACGTAACAATTTGTATTCATGCATTAGATTTGGTGTTGATTGTGGGAGTTGAAGAGGGGGAGAGGAGGTGAATTGGTGGATAAGAGAGTAAGTAAACAAGAGGGGTGTGAAGTAATATTCAAATTTAATAATTGAACACTGATAAAAATGACTTCTAAATAAGATCAATAAAACATACTAATATACCTTCTACTCTAAAGAACCGTCGCAAATATCGTTGAATATCTACTAAAGTACCTTTCAAAGTAACCTCCAATTTTACTCAAATAATTTAATTCATGTAGGTATTATAAATACATTACTAGAGGTTTTTTTTGGGATGTACCACAGTTTCGGATAGTTGGCATAATGAAGAGAAAAAAAAACTCAACATATCTTTCAATGTGTCGATATTTCATTATCAATTATTTATCCATCCATATTCTATCCCAAAGGATATATATATATATATACATATAGGTATATAGAAAGTTATTCAAAAATAACTAAGTAGAAAAATAACCAACCTAATGTCATTATTTGACAGTTACCAGGCTTCGAAATTTGGGGATTATAGGTGTGTTGGGTACAGCCGACAAACAACCGATAGTTGTCTGGTGTTAAAATGTTTACCTTACCCGCCTTTTTTATAATACCGTTTCCTAAATATTTGTCTGTGGCACAAGAACAGACGTAGGTAACAGGGGAAATGAATTTTTGAAACCGTCGGATAAGACTTATTTAGTAACTAGGGGCGGTCCCTGACTGCACCCGCGTTGTATCTTAATTAAAAGAAGTAAATGTGTTTAAAGAATGTGTTCTCATAAAGACACATAATTCACTTACATATTTGAGACTACAATCTAAAGTTTCAAATATCATCTAAATATCTGTTAAGCAGTTTTGGCTTGAAAGAGTAAAAACATCCAGCTTTGCAACTTACTGTATATTAATTCTTCACAAACTTTCGGTATTTATACATTACTACTATCCGCCCGCGTAGTATGTTGATAAACCGTAGCCTATGTGCTATTCCAGACTATAGTGCCAAATTTCATTTAGATAAGTTCAGTAATTTTTGTGTGAACGAATAACAAGGATTCCTAAAAACTATAGCATAAATGAGTAGGGTGAAGCTCCATCAACGTGATGCATTTCAACATGAGATTTTACCTGGCAGTGATAAAATAGAAAATAATTAAAATGTGCGCAATTCTCTAAGGAATCACTACGTCGCTGCTAGCTTACTAGTCTATGTCACCGATCGGGGACACGTGTCGCCCTTTGAATAAATGTATTTTTCGTCTGTGAAGGCCGGAGTTTACACCTCGTTTTTGCGTGTTTAGGGAGTGAGGGGAGAATGGTGCGCGCGCATGAAACTCGGTATCCTAGAATCGGTGGTTATTTTGCTAAAGAACGTATATAATTACTAATCCTATTAATATTATAAGCCCCAAAGTTTTTGAGGATGGTTGGATGGTTGGATGGTCAGATGCTTGGATGGTCAGATGCTTGGATGGTTGGATTGTTGGCTGGTGGGATGGTTAGATGGATGGATGGATGGATGTCTAAGTTTACTCAAATTATTACAATATATGTACATATATTCTCATTAAGATACCTTTAAATTGGCTACTAATTTAAAATCCATAACCAATCCCGCGGTAATGTCTAACGTAAGACAAATCCTATCTTACAACTCGCTGGCTATCCTTGAATAATATCCTTGTAAGGATGGACGGACAGACGCTTCACAGAAAAAATACTGAAAGGATTGAATGAAATCTGGGACAGAGATATATTAGTGTTGAATAACATTGGCTACTTTTTATCGACGTACTACACGGGCGAAGCTGCGGGCGGCATCTACGAAAATACTTACTGTATTACTTACTGAGCATTACTATGAGATAACTACGTTCGTTCGGCGCCCTCTATTACAGTTAATTTGGTACAATTAGTGCGCTGCGTTCATTAGTCCAAATGGTTGCGACTATTGGCTGAAAAGTTTGGTAGTATTTTACTGACTTAATAAATACAAATACTAAGTAAATTTATGATTATTAAATGAAATTAAGTAATTTAATTTCATTAATAAGTATTTATTGAGCAGTGGCAGTATAATGATTTGAACTTTGGTCTCTCGAACCGGAGGTTGAACTGAAACCATACGCGCACCTCTTTCACAAAATCTGAAGAAATTTCTTCTGTGAAGGAAAATATCGTGAGAAAACCTGCACACTTGTGAGTTCTGTGTAAAATCGTCGAAGGTGTGGAAAGTTTTGCAAAATGAACTGTTATTAATCAATTCCTAGACCCAGAACTACCCAAACTGATTTTATAAAAATTATTGAGTTTTGGGTCAAGCAATCGGTAAATGATGTATGTCTATTATAAAAACTTCTAGTATTATATTACACAATTGAAACATTTAACTGATGTGTTCTTAAACATCGTATTGCTTCGATTTTTTTATTTGTTGGCATCAAAACAACATTCCACACAAATTTGAAATATTTTCAAGATAAGTCGTTACACATTTTTGTGAAGAATGAATTTATCATTGGCAGGAGTATAACGATGTTAGCGTCCACACTGGGAATGAAGATGAAATGACGGTATACACTTGCGACAAACTTGCGACAAACTGCGACAAACTGCGACAAACGTACTACATGAATAAGGTATCTATCTATACTGCAAATTCGAAAAAAATTCAGTATCAAGGATTATACGCTCAAATCCTGACTTAAACATTGGACTTAAACATGTGGATTGACGAAAATTTCAACAGTCTTGCATCTATGGTGAGAGTAGAAGTTATATTAAAGAAGTTAATGTAAATGAGAATACCAAATTCCACCTGGATTGCAGTCCAACGACTTCTGAACTTGAACGACTTTTAAATTATTTGGTAAAACGAAAATCAGCCGGCTGTCCGATTGTTCATAGTATAACTAAGTTGTCGCAAATAGAAAAACGTGACATTGATGCATGTCGTTCGCTAGACGTAAAGCTGTCGTCAGTGTTGGAGTTTCATCACGCTTCACATTTGAACCGCAAAATGTCTTCCGTGTGAAGAAAACTTCTCATTTTCATACAAAGCGCCATTTGTGGGTCGTTGAACTGTGTCGTTCACATTATAGATACTCATTTAAAGTATTTTTTTTAACCTTAGATAAGTTAGCGCTTGACTTCTATCCCACCTGATGGTAAGTGGCGATGAAGTCTTCGATCGTAAAGCGCACTAACCTAACTCCACTCCTGACTTGAAGACATTCACATTGTAAACGAATATTGTATTAATGTTATTAGGTAGCTGGGTTTTTATTATCTACCTTTAATACACTCACAACAAATAGCCTAAAAGAATTATAACCAATTGGAAAATATAATTCTTTATATGTTTCTGAGTCTTGACGGGAGGAAAATATATGAAAACTCTTAAAAATTACGTTAAGCCGGTAGCACTTCAAAAATCCTTAGCGTTTTAAAAAGGACTATAGAAACTGACGTTCCTTATCGCCTTATGGTCTTTATCTTCAAAAAGCTTCACGACCCATTTTGTCATAAATACCACTTAAAATGTCTTAGCAAATTGTCAAAAATAAACAGCATTTGAAAATATCTTCAACAAATTTCTTAAGTACAGCGATGTTCTATGTAGCTAGAAGTATTCAAACCATAATAATATATATTCGCCATAAAACGTCTTCACTTCCACATGTAATTCGAAGTGAGCGTCGACTGCGTATTTCGTTTATATTTAAATATCCGACTGATGCCAATATACAAATAGACAGATCTATGTTGTATCAAACTATGTTGTAAAAGTTTTAATATAAATAATTTGGTCATCATGTTAGGATTCTAGACAATGACTGGCAACAAGAAAAGAATTAAAAACAATAAGGTTTCTAGAATTCCGGATCGCTACGAATTGTTTTACAAAAGTATTTTTTTAAAGGTAAAAAGCTATCCATCAGGGATGACGTTCATTGCTGATTACTCTAGTTTTTCACATGTGTATGGCGTCGGTGACAACTTACAATCTGATCGTCCGTAACCTTTTTCGTCAGACCTTCGCGCTATAAAGAAAACATTAAACAAGCTTAGTCACCGATCCCACGTCACCAGCGAGCTATTGCGGACAAGTTTTCTTAATTTCATCGATATCCTGTACTGGATCGATAGTTTTTGACTCCAACCTATTAACTTCGACTTGGTCAGCGTTTCCCATTTGCCGGATTGCGACCAGGTACCGGTTCTATACCATATTGGGTCGCAACCGGGTCATCTTTAATAAAAAATTAGCGGCGGCTCCATACTTCGCTCTAAAATTTAGCGGCTAAATTGATGATACCAAAACTGTAGAATTAATAAAACCTTTAGTATTAATAAATGTGTATTGTTTTACCTAATGGAATCTTGAATAGAAGCTTGAGTTTAAATTGGATTTCGAAGTGGTAGTGTGAAAGTAATGGACGGCAGAATAATGTTTGGGATGCATTGCACTAGTGCATGGGTGTCTCTGAGGAGAGGACAACTGAGGATAACTGAGGAGACTGAGTAAAAAAATTTGCTAATTCGACTGTGAAAAGTTTCCCGAAAACCTCCGACATGGTTTAACGATGCACCAACGGTTTTCAAAACCCTACTCATGGCTCATGAAATAGCTACTAGGTTATTCATCCTCATACATATTGGGCTAGAAGTTTCTTAGCTCGGCCGAATCATTATTGACGCAAGCTATAATGCTGAGCGTTAGTTGGTTGAAGAAATAACTCCGAATTACTAAATTCAAGACGAATGTACATTTACTCCGTTAAATCAGCTGATTGCTCGACTTTAGTATTTACATATTTACAACTACGATGCGTTGGTGTTTATCTTCGTATGTAATACTTGATAACCCGATAACAGTGCGTATTCATTGTTTTTAGGCTAACGTGGACGCGATAAGGAAAGTATTATGAAAATTATATATGTATATGGACACTTAAACTATATAGCATTATTTATCAAAAAAATAATGTATTAAAAAAAATAGTTAACCTAATATTGAGGAAGTAAAGTCGTTGACCGGTTTCTTGGCGCATGTGTACAGTCACGTGCAATGAAAAGTATACACGGGCAGCTTTTCAAATATATGTCCATTCCGAAAATTAAGCGACATCTGACAAGTGGTTTTTGAGTTTTTTTTTTTTGGTTTTCTTAATGTACATTTATAACTTTATATTGGGTTCACCGATTTTGATAATTCTTTTTTTATCAAAAGCTAGTACTTGCCGCATACTGCCATGTAATTTTGAGTGTCATCTAACGGACAGTTTTTGAGTTATTAGCATTTATCTTGTTTATCTTTAAATGATAAAAATTATTAATACACCTCCATTCACACAGAACATTCCAGCTCATCACAGTAAAAAATGTTACGCCTGGATATAGGACATTTGAATTGAGCATTCAGGTTCATTACCCACTAGAACAACGGACCTATCAAAATAGTTCTCCAATTGAACGAGTAGAACTATTTACCTCAGTACTGTAAACGTAAGGATTCCTTTATGAGTTGCATTGTGGAGTCAAACCAATTTCCACAGTTTATACGAGTACACCACATATGAGCTGGAGAGCAATTCAAATTATTTAATCATCTAGGTAGCAGATAATTTTAGGATAAAAGGAATTTTAGAGAAGTAGGCTTAAGTGGAATTGTTACGGCAATAATGGATTTTACATTGCGCGTGAGCTATCATGCAGTTGGTCGGCTTATTCCTAATCTACCAAAGAGTTAGAGCCGTATTAAAATCCTTTCTCTGCTTTGCTCTCTACAGTGTCTAATCGTTGTGGTGATTTTTTTACCTTCTATAAATTAGTGCTTGACTGCGATCCTGCCTGATGGTAGGCAGCAATGCGGTATTAGATGGCGCATTAATTTAGTAAAAGCCTATTCACTCTTGACTTGAAGGTACTTACATCGTAATCGAACGGAAAAAACGACGCGGTCAACTTATTCCAGACCTTCGCAGTACGTATGAGGAAGGAAGACGCAAAGCGCGATGTAAGTACTAGTGGAGTGTCGACGACGAAGGGATGGATACCCGCCGTGCGCCGGCTCGTTCGATGATGGAACGGGGATGGGGAAATAAGATCGTGTAACTTCTGTGCACACTCTCTAAAATGTATCCTGAAGAATACCGAGATTCTGGCAACTCTGTGCTGTGTTCTGTATTTTAATGCGTTAAAGTTGTTAGGCGTTGTTGTCACTGTTACGACTATCTACTTCCAAGCTTGAAATTAACTTCTCTATATATTCAGATTACCAGGAATACCGGTTCCCTACTTCCTTTTGCCGGCAAAGAATCGCTGACGCATCCGGTATTACGGATATAAGCTTGTCTCTACAATGAGTTATAGTTAGTATCAGTCTGTAGGCAGTCTTTTAGTTTGTCGTCTATTGACATATATTAACTTTCTCCTCATCAGACGATACACACACATCTAAATTCACACTGTACAAGTGTATCCCAGGAGACACTAGCCTTATTGGCCTTCATTTAGTTTGGCACCTGCAATAGCATTCAGAAACATTCATATAAAAATTAATATTTGTTATGCGTTCGTAACGCATCACCAAATTGTTAATCCGATTGGGATAAAAATTTATCAGCTTTTTATTGCTCACATTTCGGGAAAGATTACAGATAGGGATATTTTAAAGATCAAGACTGTTTGATGTGGACAGGTGCACTAAGAAGATATAGAAACGCCTAGAGGCAGCCATGTGATACATGAATGTTTGTTCTTGGGTCTTATTTTTAATATATGCCACTCACAACGTAAGAAATCCTAGTATACCTCCATACCTCGGTTACGATTCGAAAATAATTTTTGACTTGACAAATTTATATGGTAAACGTTATTTTCGTAATATGGTCGAGGTATAGCCATCCTGACTTTAAATCCCCGTAAGAATAACCTTAATTTATTTATCGCGTTATTGATCAAGTCTCTTACTTCGTTACCGCAGTCACTTTACATGCACGCGTTCGTTGGTAACTCATAAATAACATAGTTCCGAGTTGGTTGCACAAACCTCGACATACGAGTGACGTCCAGCGATATATCTTATTAGAACCGGATTGCTATACTTGATCCTTATGGGTTTCTCACACGAGTGTAGTAGCGAGACGGTGCACACGGCCGAGTACACGGTATCTACGAGGGGAGGCTGAAAGGTTTTGAGCCTAAGGTATTAAAAATACTAATACAAATGTATAAAACAATTATTTTCAATATAATCTCCCTCAATTTCAATACACTTCTTACATTTGCCATAAAGTGCTTTTCTCAAGTCAAAACATATTCGCCGTGTTTTTCTTGGAAATGTTTGTTTACGGCCCCCTTTATTTCAATATCGCTGGAAAATTTACCTCCTCGGAGGTCCTTTTTCAAATTTGAAAAGAAGAAATAATCTCAAAGAGCATGTCTGGAGTATAGTGTGGGTGGTTAATTTCTTCGAATCCTGTCTCAGCGAACTATATCGTTTTTACATTTTTCGTTTTCCAAGCTTCTTCAGCCTAGTATGGTTTCCTATCTCAATACTGTACTCGTTACGTGGGACAGATCTTTACTTACAACATTTAGAGCTGCCGTCTGTGTGCACCACTGAAATAACTATATTACTAACGTTTAGTCATAGCTTCGATGGCAAATCATTTTCTTAGTATCGGTAGATTTGTAGTCATACGATTCATATCAACGACAATTTCCTTCTAAATATAAAACATGTTTACCAGTTCATTTTAATGAGTAAGCACACGGCTTATAAACTCCAGTACGCTGGCCCTAAAATTTTGTTTTTAGGGCCGCCGCCAGCCTCTATCAGTCCCACCAATCTAGTCCATAACAGCTATAAAAGATATCGCTTTGTAACACCAAAAGACCAAAATATCTGTTTGAAAACAGGTTAAAACGCATTTTTCCATTATTCAAATTGAGCATTATTCGCTTCGTGGATCACAATTGGGACACAACGCGTTTTGGTATACAAAAGTCGCGCATAAACGCGAAATCAATTCTCATTAAAGCAGTATGCTTTTGGATTCCTCAGGTATTCCTCAGGACTCGTAATCTTTAGTAAGTTAAAATTATTAGTCACCATTCTTGAATGTTATTATTACGGTACGATCATTACTATGAACATGAATCACAATTTTGTTATCTATGTATGTCCTTACATCGAGTAGATATCTGGAAACTAGTATTATTTATTCATAATCTTCTATGACTTACTGGCATCATTTCAATGAATTTAAGTTATTTCATCGTGTACGGATCTCTTGAGGACGGACTTAATTTTCATTCGCCTTTAAATAATTGTGTTTTTTTTTTAAATAATAATTACGTATTATTATATTACATTGTGTTGAAATAAACAGTTAAACTGAACATCTTCAAATTTAACAATTAATAATGAGCAACTCCCGAAACTCCAGTCTCTCTGTCTATTTCCACAGAGTATGTCGTAGATGTAGGTAAGTACCTACCTAATTCACGGGGACTGAGTTTCAATATGTCGTTAGAAAGTTTGATTTGCCGCTTACATATATTGCTGTTTAGTTTGCAGCAAAATATTAATCTAAATTTAGACGTATACACAGAGTAAATTTTTTTTATGACTGCATCTTGACTGTAGACAATTTTTATGTGTCAGGAGTTTTTATAATTATTTTCTGAAACTATATGATCATGCTTAAGTAATCCATTCTTTACCCAAAAAGCCCCTAACTTCCAATTTTCACTGATATTGTCAGTGGTTTTCTGGAACACGATTATTTAATTAGGAGGTATATATAAATATTATATTTACTATTATAGCTCATAGTACAGTTCAGATATGTGATTATATAGTTTTAACTAATAACAAGGATTACAGTAATATTTTATTATGCGAATTACATAAAGAATACGAACTATTCTTTCTCGTTTTAACTCTCGTCGTCCTTCGTTTCGTTCGCTTCCCTGCATATTTTATCACAAAGAAATCCAAAAAGAACAAAATTATTGAGTGAGTGCTGCAAAAATATTCTTCTGCCAGAGATAAAAAAACTAGGAAGCTAGAAAGAAGGAAAATAGAAAAATCCTATTACAAAAGATCCGTTAGTAATACGAGACATCTAACGTCCAGCTACTGATTGCAGCCAATTACTTTCTTCGTCTGGTCCAGCATTAAACAAATGTAAAATTAAACATTTAATATAATTAGTAATTTAAAACTACTAATTTTAATGTTTGATTATTTTGAAGGAGACTAGTCAGGTCATGTAATATAAATAAAATATTAAACAACGTTGACTTAAAAACAGAAATCGCATATAAATAGGTAATAGTTTTTGAGATCGGTCGGTAGAAGGATGGAGGAACGTTAGTGCCAAAAAAAGTCTTTGGTAGATAAAAATACTGGAGGCCTTCGGACGCTATACAAAAACTCCGACATTACATTGGCCATTAACACCTCCAATCCGCACTGTAATAGCGTGGCGTGCTCTAGGACTTCTCGAGACCGTGTTCACTAGTGTGCCCTTGAAGCCTGAATCTGCAGTTCAGCATGCGGACGCGAAACGCCGGCGAGGCGACGCCGCGAGGACGCAAATAAAATTAAATGTTACTTACAATCTTGGCCAATGTCACGCCAACATGTTTCTTTACGCTCGTCGTAATGCATAGTAATTTTGCGTTCCATTCAGATCATTAACATGAACACATTGAACACGGAGTTCGCGCACATATGTTATCGGGCTCTGAGATCACATCATCAATTACAATTAAAAATGGAAGACAAGAGGTTTTTGGGTCAAGGAGCCGATTAAGGTTTCGTGAACGAAAAATGAGATTTTATATAATTTTGTAAGCAATTGATAAATTGCCATTTATATGGATGTAGTCGAGTGTACATACTGAACTACATATTGCTCTTATTGCTTACACTTGGTATGGGAACCCACGATGGTCTGTTTACTATATAGGTGCTTTAATATATCAGCAGTAAAAATTCCATAATTGTTGTTATATTCACGCAAATTACCTTAGCAAAACAAATAATACTTCAAAGTTTATCTAGTACGATAAAAAATAACATTAGGGTTTGGGGCCTTACCATTGTCATTAAGTACAATAATTCTACAACTACGATAATATTGTCGTAAGAGACAGTAGTTCCCTGTTCGTACTAATTCAATCGTATTCTATTCTAAGTCCATTTAAATTACACACCCCATTCTAGCGCCTAAATCCATTCATAAACTTGCATGTTTTCGTCGAAAAATTTTATTTCGAAGGAAAAAGCAGGATTTAAATTGCTTGAAGTCTTACAAAGAGCAGTTTTTCGAGGGAAAAGTTGATCGGACTCGGTTAAATGAAGACATCCTTTGATTGCAGTTTCAGTTTTATTCCTTTTAAAAATGAATGCGTCGTTACTAGACCAATTGTGGGCAAAATACATTTCTGATCAAATACTTTATCAAATATCAATCAAATATGAAATTATACCTACTTTTTTGTTAACGTTGGCTCAAAAACGCTACTAGGAGATCATAAAAATAAAGTAGCCCACTTCGCCTTTGCAACTAGAAAAGAGCTGATGATCCGGAAACGAAACAAATTTTCATGAATCATATGTAACTGATGGGTACTACTGGTCAATATAAAATAAAATACAATAAACCGGACGAAGTCGTTAAGACATTCGGAAACCATATAATAGAAAATATGAAAATAACGGTAACATGATACAAAGGAGTACAATAACTACCGAAAATAATTAGAAAGAAAAATAAAATGCGTAAGGAATATATAAAGTGAGGCGCGAACGTGTAATTTTCAGTGCATTCATTTCGACTTGAAGGTCGTAGTATCGTAGTTGATAGGCCGGTTAATCGCGAATCCGCATAACTCATGGCCGGATAATTGAGTTCAGAATTTCAGTACTTAAGCTTGGCCTTATTGATATGCATGAGTCGATGTCAAAGGCTGTAGAGAAGCCAACGCGACAGAATAACTTTGAGGTTATTCAAACAATATGTGGGGTCCGTTCAAGTTAACGCACACAGATTATACCGCTTGACGGTTAAAACGTATCAAATTACATGCAGTCTTTTTACTTTAAACTTCCTGGATTAAGGTTGTATAGGATTGAAAATTATGTGGTTTATTTGGTTATTTTTTACAGTACCCGGTGAATCCGAGTTTCGTACAAAAACCGCCACCTACTGTCAAACATTGTAACTACATAACGTAACGTGGGATCGAGTCGATAATGAATTCAATCATAAAGCTAAAAACTTTTTTTTTTGAACACTGAATCAAAACAGTCGTAAATGTATTAAATTCGTATGACATCATCCACGCGACGAAGGAATCCGGATTTTTTTATAAGGAAATAGCCATTAAAAGAGAACACGGGCATGATGATAAATTATCCTGTCGCCCATGCAGAAACACCAAAGAAACAACCGAAGCGTTGCTGACCAAGACAGAAGGTTGTCTGGAAGACGTCGCTGTTTAGCAATAAGACCAGCTAATGTACGTTACTTTTATACTATTGTCTCTTGCGTAGTATACAATAATTAGTTACAAATAAATAAATAGAAAAACTATCCCTCAAGCATCCAGTCGTAACATGACGAGGCGTTTCGAGGCTCTATTAAGCAAAAGGGGGATTATTTTATGGTATATGTTTGTCGGGCCGATAAGTTGAATATTGACAATGCGTATTATCCTTAGACAAAGCTCTGCCAACAAATTACCTAATTACGAGAGATTGACTACAATCCGTACGACCTAAGGGTGCATCGTGCCGTAATGTCTTTAACTGTTATTACTTATTGATTTCAAGAAAATAATATTTAATATTTATATATACATATTTTACTTCCGCACTGAGAGTCGTTAATGATTACTTAAATCGCTTCTTGAAATATGTTTACGAAATCTGTATGACTAAGGAGCCATTTACAACTCTTCTTCTGACGGCTATAGGGATGATTGCTATAGGAATGAATAAAAAAAAGAGAGAAATAAAACATACAAAAACCTTTATCTCAATCCTACTTTTTGGTTTTTGAGTGGCTTATAAGCCTTTTAAAAGTAATAGTAAATCCATAAGTTGATCAAGAAGCGCTAAAAGTACATGTCTTTAATTTATAAAATAAAAACTGTTCACTTTTATTAAAGACTGTTTATTTTCCTTCTCAGACCTAAAATGCTTTTTTCTTGTAAAAAATATTGGCAATCCTTTCGGGGTGGTCCGAGTGGAGCAGGAGGGGGTCGCATTCCAACGAAGAGCACATTCAAGTCGCACGAGCTATGTACTCGTATATGTAACACGAGTAGCTACGACAATAATTAATATGCACTTGCTGGAATATAAATTGCCATATAATATTAATGGGGAGCATTCCGCCAATATTGGATATCAGGGATATTACTTCGATGACCAACTATTGTAGTAGGAAATAATATTCGAAAGAGTAATTATAATTATAATTTAATAATTGTCTTTGGAACAATTAACACAAGACTATACAATCCAAAACTAAGCTTTCTTTCTTTTTATTTTATAAGCCGACAAACGAGCAGACGAGTTGCCTGATGGTAAGTGATCACCGCCGTCCATGGACATTAAGAACACCAGGGGCATCACCAATGCGTTGCCAGCCAGGGTGGAAACCATGGACCCGCTTCTTGAAGGTCCCCATGTCATAGCTATCAGGGAACACAGATGCAGGGAGTTCGTTCCGTAGTTTACACGTACGAGGTAGAAAATGCCGCAAAAAGCAAACTGTAAGCCAGGAATGCAGATGGTGTTGGTGGAACCTGGCTTGGCATCGGGATGTACGATTGGTGATCAGACAACTGATAGACATATGTACATATATTAAATACATACATACTTTTATTTAAATATATATTTTTACGCTCAGTCACACTTAACAAACAATGCTCGTCACAGAAAAGTTTGTCTTGGATGGGAATCGAACCCTGGCCGTCAGTCAGTTTAACTAAATACACCAACAGACCAGTTAAGAGAAAATGAGATGATAGTACATATATATAAAAGTATGCTTCGATATGTATGTATCTTATTTGACTGCGTCAGGACTTGGGTGCGCGTTCAAATAGAACAAATATCAATATTTATCAACCGTGACTACAATTTTTCGTCAATGACGACTTTCATATAAACTTTCATCCCTTATTTCAAGCCTTTCGCCATAAAAAATACCCTATGTTTATTCTCAAAGTCTATTCTACCTTAGTACAAATTTTCATCAACATCGTCTCAGTAGTACACGTGGAAAGGTTACAGAGAGACAATTACTTTTGCATTGTTGATAAAAAGGAAGAGAATTATTTATGTTTAAAGTTACAATTAATATAGTTAAATATTCTTTATTGTACACAATAACAAAATCCACAAATTGGACACACAGTACAATATTGGACACAGTACAATATACAGTTATATATGTATTTAGTAAGATTTGAACATGGATATACTAGGCTGTACCAAACAACCTGTTATTGATAATTCTAATTTAATAAACAATGCAATCTGCTGGTAATACAATAAAGGTAATTTGCATTGTCGCGGCAATTAGATTCTACATTGTTCTGATTTGGTATTTGTATGTTGGAATTAGGTATGTATGAAATTCTCGCTTTATATTCCGCCTTGCAGCCTAGGAGTTAGGACTTTGCCTACGTAGTAAGAGGCCTTGAATTGATTTTCAGGCCAGCGGTGATATTAGTGACGTAGATGAATGTTTGTTGTTGGTTCCTGGGTATTTTTATTTCGCCATTTGTCCATTCCTTCCGCAACAAAGGAAATCCTAGTACGACCCCTTACTAGGACATCATGCATACGGAAGAGTGCGTTTGAGTTTGATTAAATGTTTACATGCTGAGATCGAACTATTGAAATTGTGCACATAGGTTGTGGCCTGTGACAAAATGGATTTTTCAGATTGTGCGCTTAGAACAGTCAAAGACCGATTTGACAAATTAGACTCCTGAGATTGCGCTCTTAGGCTGAGATCGCTCCCAGGTTATAATCTGTCGGACAAACACGATGCATATACATACATACTAGTAGTTCCCTTTTATTTACTCACGACCTACATGAATCATTCAGTGATCTTGAGCCACTATCGGTTAATAATGACTCATTTTAAAACATCGTCGTAAAGAACAGAAATAACTTATCGAAGAATAATAAAATAGAAGTGTTAATATATAACTTATTCATCAAGTACTAGTTTTTGCCCGCGGTTTCGCTCGCGTCTTAGGTTGATAAAAAGTGTATTGTCCTATACTATAATCTGCATACAATGTATGTGTGCTAAGTTCCACACATTCAAACTGTCAAAATCATCCTAAGGAAACCAACAACCAGGAAAAAATCTATCCTATGTTAATTTCCTGTTTGTGGTCTGTGTGTGTTTTATTTCGTGTTAAAGCCGTTGAACATTTAGAGCGTCAAGGAAATACAAATAATACATTGTATTTACGAATATTACGCGAACTACGAAATTAGCCAGAGTTAAAGTTTCCACGGAGGAGTGCAAAGCTACTATTTTACGTAAAAAAAGCATTGGAAATTTTTAAACATTAAAGAATTAATTGAAAACATTACACACGTATTTGATACAAACTGACGTTTGGCAATTTCAGTACGGATTGACGATTCTTTTTAAATTAAATTACAGTTGAACTGTAACCTCAGACAGGATCTCCAGTTCAGTGGCCTTAATACATTTAATTTCGAAAAATACATGAATAATTTCAGTTTCCGCTCGCGGCTTCGTCCGCGGGCTGAGTAGATGAAAAGTAGCCAACTCCAAACAGACTATAATCGATCTCTGTGCCAAATTTTATTCAGTTCCGTTCAGTCTTTGAGTAGTTTTTGTGTGAAAGAGTAATAAACTATCTATCCATCCATACACACACACCTTCGCATTTATAAAATTTGTACTTTTTTATATTATATAAGTTAGCACTTGACTACGAAACCACCTGATCGTAAGTGGCAATAACTTAGTAAAAGCCTATCCACTCTAACTTGAAGACATTTACATTATAATCGAACGGAAATACCGACGCACGTAACTTATCCCATTCCTTCGCATTACGATTATGAAGGACGAGGCGAAACGCGACGTACGTACCGCCGGTGTGTTACGTCGGCTTGTTCGATGGTAGAACGGGGATGGGGGAATTAACTCGTGTAATTCCAGCGTACACTCCAAAATGTATCCTGCGCCTTTGCTCGAGGCTTTATAGTATTACGTCAAAGTTCACGATTTAACAAACTGAAGGTTAAGGGTGAACTAATCGGCATACCCCTGAAATCCATTGCAAGAGTTAAGGCGCCGTCAATCGAAGAGCTGCCGATAAAAATCGCCCTACAGGCAAAGGAACAAACCATTATGATTTTCAAACAATAGTCTACGATCCAGTGTGAGTGAATAGAGGATTTTCCCGAGTTGTTCATTTATTCTTACTTTCTAGGCACAATAGATCGTTAGTCTAGATCAGAATTTCCCAAACTTTCGTTCTTACAGACCACTTTAAATTTTTACCGGTTTCAGTGGAAGCAGTTCCCTGCTGCTACAGTTCTACCTGACTTTCAATACTCGACAAAAATGTAATAATTTAGCCGAAATATCAGAGAACTATGAGTACCTATATAAAATTGCGCTGAAATATAGGTAGCTTTATTGACAGCCAACCTCAGGCAGGAGTCGGCACTATAAGAAGATGGTTTTTAAAGTCTCAACACTACTATATTTCTTTGCAATGCCGCCTGCAAAAATCACCGAAAAATGTTAATACTAGTTTAGATATGTCAATTCCACATACTGTTTTAAACCTCCACATAAAAAAATGTAATGATTCACAGGTATGCTATTTAGCTAGCTAGTAATCTATTTATTTGCATTCACGGGAACCCCCATTGAGTCCATTATGGTCCCCTGGGGGATCTCAAGGTCGACTTTGAGAATCACCGGTCTAGATCTAGATCAGCCTTAGTTGGAGATTAAGTAAATAGAGAAGATTCATTAAATATCGAGATAGGTAAAAGGTAATTCATTTTCATTAATCTCGTCTTATTGCTTACTAAATTGAAATGCTATTGAGAAATCTTTTCAGGACGATGCTATTTTAAAGGCTTCACAGAGAACGAGGATCAGCCTCGACTGTAAATATTGGCTAAGCAAGTTGAAGTAGTAATTTAATAGTACCGTGGATTTAATTTCTAAACAGCTACTTTAACAGCAATTCATATAGTCCAAAAACATTTCTAACAGCTAGATCAACGGAAGATGATTTTCTGCAATGTATAATGTTATACTCCAACCAAAATATAAGAAATCATGGTATCTATGGCAAAATCCTTATTAATTGCTTAAGGTCCGTAGACGGAATTCTTTAAATGGTTATATATTTTCGTATTTGTGAACTGATTTTATTGAAACAACTAACATAATGTAAGTCCTAGCTTAGCACTAAACACAATACATGAGTGAATTTAAATCGGAACATCTGTTACTGAGATGAACGTGCACAAAGGCACAGTCAAACAGATAGTCAAACAGTAAAAATGTAAAAAGATTTCATTGTTTTGATTCCATTCCTTACTAAGAGGTTAGTAATAATCTCCACAAATACTATCCACGTACAAATCCGTTGTACTGTTAATATTTTATGTTTATACTGTCAAAACATATTTACCTAACGATAGAGCTTCCAGTAGTTTCATTATTATTTCTTGTGGCTATCAAAAATGTTATTGAACCATAACTATTGAAAGTTGCAATCTTCCCGCCCCGTTGGTTTATTGAATCCTGGTCAATCGAATTACAAGCCCCGATGTTTGACCCCACTTAATAACATGCCGTCGGGGCTCATCTCGATATGCCCCTATTGAAGATCGTCTGTGAGATTGTTGATATAAACTTCCATAATACGTGACTTCCACGTTCTTTGTCAGTAATGACGTTTTAATTCACATAGATATTCAAAGATATGAGAACAGTACTTGTCATAGAATTATATCGATGATAAGTCATCGATATTGATATAACATAACATATATTTCATTTTATTATATCGTAATAATGTTATTCGAAAAATACATTAATATTTATGTTATACGTGAGAGTTTTGTCCCCTGAAATTACGATAAAATTTAAACATAACTAAACTGAATCATAATAAAACCACTTCCGAGTCTCATCAATTAATCTTGTCGCATAAGACTTGAGAAATACATGTTTTAGTATATCCAATAATATAATTGTGAGGTATTTTGAAAATAAATCCATAATTTTATAAAAAACTGTATAAATAAATAAAAAGTTAGTAATATTCCAATACACTGTAGTGTCCAGCATCTAAATATCCGGAAAATAGTAAATGTTTTGCGATTCTCCCGTGTCCGTAGTCGATAGTCCTTGAGCACCCATTTCTGTGTACCATAAAAGTGAAATCATCATATATCTCGCTGACGCAATGCAGCTCTACGTGTCCGGCGTACTCTCCATCCCGGGACATTAAATTCCTGTAATCAGATGGATGGTATATTTGCTGGCCGTACGACCGATCCCCGATTATAAAATCCTTATACCTGTGCCAGTTTTCCACAACGCGTTCTACGACCCTCATGCGTATTTCTCTATGCCTGTCTTGAGTTCCATAAATGCAGTACGATACGGATCTGAACATGCAATTCCCATCCCCGCGAATCGGTACCACTCGTCGAGCCATAACTTCCGAAATAATTCTTCAAATTTTATAATCGATTCCATTCCGACGATTATTGGATATCGATGCCTCATAATTTTCTTTCCAAACCATTATGTTGTCAAAGATTCGAGAAGCTGTTAGCACTTGAGATTGAAATATTAGCGGATTGTTTTTAAAAGCTTTCTTTAAAACGTACTTGGCGATTCTTGGCCGGTTAATGAATTAAAAAAAAACTTAATTGTAGACAAAACAAATTAAAGTTCGCGAGTATTATAAAGTAAAACCGCTTTTGAGAGTAATAAATTTTGGGATAAATATGACAGCTGTCTGTTTTAATTTTTCGGTCTATTTGGCCTTTGTAGACACTTATCGCTCAATATCGTTGTACATTAAAGAAAGGGTGCAGATAAAACATCAATATCTATTGGTTCTGATAGCCACAAAACATATTTTTTTATCACAAAATTAGAGTAAATTAATAATCCTGTAGTAACCTTATTTTTTATGTTATAAGCAGGCAAATGACTAAATAGTTTGCCTAAAGGCAAGTAATAGGACAGACCATGGCCATTAGCAGGGGCATAGTACTAACCCAGGACATGCAATGCTGATATTAAAATTACTGGACCAGTTCCTTACAAATTGCCCTTTCAAACACTTTAGATTGTCATTTTCAGGCGTCTGTCGTAATATTTCATTGCTCAGTTCCAGAGCAAGTCGACAAACGGATGTATACAATATTGAATACAGCAAAATCCATTATTGTATTACCAGCCGTCCACGTGTATGAGCGTACGTGCAAAGCAATTTATACCTTACACCAGATATAATACGAGTAATTATTGTATACCCATTAATTAATACACGTATAATTATGAAATCAGATTCTAGAAACCAACATCATGAATTATGAATTACAATGAAAAGCAGTAGCGGGGTTTTTGGATCAAGGAGTTGATTATTCAAGGCCTTATTTTTGTTAAAATACGGTTTCTTGTAAATTTTGGCAATCCTCAGATGAGAAGTAACAGTGTCATTTGTATTTTCTAATACTAATAATTTAGAATTTTTTATTGCCTATAATGATTCATAAGTAATGTAATGATAAAGTGTACATAAATAACCTTTGGATTCTATTAAAATGGTTTACACTAGGCTTTGAACATACTCCAAAACTGCTCCAATGTCATTTGGTGTACAGCTTGGATTTAAATGTACTATTTTACTATATGGCAAATGCTCAGTCGTAGACTAAGAAGATTTTGTTAGTCAGAAGTAATCCTGGCTTATCCATTAGCAAATTGACTCTGCTCTGAGACTTGTGAAGATGTTTGTGCCGTCTTCCATTCCATCCGTCTATCCATACAATCCATGTTAATTAAAGTACTAGGTAGACAAACCTTTGCTCGGTATACTAACACCATCTCATCATTGCAACACAACTCTCACTAAAGTGCTCGGATTCCACTCACAATGTGAAGAATGCAGCTCATAGTACATTACGCCCAGTAGCGGGATATTTATGGGTTTTTTTACTATGAATAAATTAGCACTTGACTACGACCCCACCTGATGGTAAGTAGCGATGAAGTCTTTGATGGTGCAATGATGATGCTTCCAGCTAGGTATCGATTTTATATTTACGAAAGAAAATATTATATTTAAAAAACCCTCCGTTTTAAATGTAATTTAACTAAATTCTGTAAATTATAACATAAATGATGAATAAATACAATAACACTTAGATATTTAACCTAAATGACTATAGAGCGAGAAATTTAATAATACTAATTTAATCAACATAATTAAGTTCTTGGGAAAATAATATTATTGATACATTTTAAAAATTTCTAGATGCTTTTAAGAAGGCAAGTAAATTGCCGAAATATAAAATAATTTTCAACATAATTTAGTCATTTTAGGTAGGTCAGGTCATTTTTGTATCAGAGTTCGATCTATTGTTTCATCGATAAAATTGTTATGTGTCATACTAGAAATAGTAGCAGCTAGGAGGTAAATCTGCATTAAGTTTTCTATCACTAAATCAAGTAATAAATTAAGCGTAATACACACATAATTTGGAATATTAGAGGTGTAAGCCGCAAAGCTCAAGTGTGAAGTCTGCCAATCCGCACTTGGCCACCGTGGTGGACTATGCCCTTAACCTTCTCATTCAGAGAAGAGACCATGCTCAATAGTGGGCCGTGATGTGTTGAGATGATGAAGCGGGATTTGAACCCAGGACTCTGAGAGGCCAACATTCAAACCGGCAGGCCACCATTGCTATTTATTTTTGTTTAGTAATATCTAAATCAATCGGATTCCTTTCACTTACCACATTCACAGTGACGTGTCCCCATGCATCACAGCAAAATTGTTAGTATGATTAAATTGTAATCAAGAATGAGTGGACATACTTACTGGAAGTACTGTCAGCAAAACTGGGTAGATAATTTGCATGTATATTAATGTCGTAAGTTTGATGTAGGGATATGAATACCTACATTTGTACAACAACTAGCTCTTAAGCCCACAGCCGGAACACGATGAGCGGCTGACTAAAGTATGAGGGTGTAGCTGCGGGCATTATAGAGAGACGAATATTATTAAGAAATGTTATAATGCTACTAATATTATAAATGCGAGCCTTTGCGAGATGGATGGATACTTGTTCTCTTTCACGCAAAAAGTACTGAACGGAGCCAAATGAAATTTGGCACAGATGACTAAGGTCTGAAATAACATATAGCCTACTTTTTATCAACATAAATACCCCGCGGGCGAAGCCGCGTCCGGGAACATGTATTAATCATATAATCAGAATACAATGGCCTGACACCAAACACTTGACAATGGGAATGGGAAACTCTTAAAAAAACAACATATTTGTTCTTTCTTAGAATCCCTTTTCGTAACTGTAATGTGATAAGCGGTGATAGTCTAGTGGTTAAGAATTCGACTTTCTACTCGGGGAGTCCGGGTTCGAATTCCAGGGCGCGCACTTTTGACTTTTCGGTTTTATGTGCGTTTTAAGCATTTAAATGTCACTCGCTATTGCGGTGAAGGAAAACATCGTGAGGAAACCTGCATGCCGGGGAGTTTGCAAAACTCACAGGTGTGTGAAGTCTGCCAATCCGCACTTGGCCAGCGTGGT
>DWJZ01000996.1:0-26290 GCA_018249125.1 Asbolis capucinus | reverse complement strand
TGTGATGAGCAGGAATGTTTGTTCTGTGTGTCTGGGTGTGTAATAGAAATATCTATTTAAGTATGTATTTAAAAAAGGTATATACATGTATGTGTATGACGATATAAATTTTGAATTCATATCGTCTATATTAAAAAAAAAGTATTTTACATTCTATTGTAACAGAAGTAAAAACCACTAAAGAATTGGGATGTTTGAAATAAATATAAGTACTAGGGCCCGACCGCGGTACCGCCCGCGTCACAGGCCGGTTGGTCTAGTGGTTAGTGAACCTGACTACTATACCGAAGGTCGTGGGTCGATTCCCACCCAGGTCAAACTTTTCTGTGGTGAGCAGGAATGTTTGTTCTTTGTGTCTGGATGTATAATATAAATATCTATTTAAGTATGTATTTAAAAGTATATACGTATGTTTATGAGTTATCTGATCACTATAGTACAAGCTAACGCTTAGTTTGGTATCAGATGGCCGTGTGTAAGTTGTCCAAAGATATTTAAATATTTTAAATTTAAATTTTGCTAAGAGCAGAGAGATCTCCCATGCATGACCGTTACAAAATCCTTACTTAAAGGCCAATATTTCATAAATGGAATAACAGTTTGTTGATACTCTCCATGATGGGGTAGTAAAAAAAATTAACGTTTAAGTGTGAGAGATACTGCTATAAAAGTTACCCTAAAATTTTTTTTAAATTTCAATAAAAACTCAAATATTGGATTGATGAACATAATTGTACATCGCAGAATACTTGTTCCGAATTCTGCTGTACATACAGATTCTAAAACAATTTTTTATCTATCTTCATCAAAGTAAAAAGTAAATGTCTATATGACAAAATGTCTCTGTCACCGTTACTACCTAGCCTGTGACTGTTACTAATGACATTGATAGCAAATATAAAACTTGTAAATAGTGTGAAAAAATCTTAATTTTTAACCTACGATCATATAAATGAAGTTCAAAAATGTTTAAAAAAGTAGCAGTGGGCATTTCGGGAGGAGTGGACAGTGCTGTTGCTGCCTTACTTCTGAAAAGAGCTAGTAAGAAAATTAATAATGTAAAAGATCCTAAGTGGTTTGATCTCCATGAAAAATATATTATTATTTTACAGATTATCAAGTCCAAGGTGTTTTCATGCGAAACTGGGATAGTAATTATGAAGTTGGATCGTGTTCTGATGAAAAAGATTTTGAGGATGCATCATTTGTGTGCCGTAAGCTGAGTATACCTTTGAATAGAGTCTACTTCATAAAACAATATTGGAACGAAGTATTTAGTGTCCTCCTGAAGGAATATGAAACAGGTCTCACACCAAACCCTGATATTCTTTGCAATAGGTATATAAAATTTGATAGGTTTTTTGAACATTGCAGGAACAATTTAGGTGTAGATGCAATTGCTACTGGCCATTATGCTAGTACTTCATTTGGGCCTTTCTTACAGGACTATAGAGAAGAAGAAGGTGGGTTAATTTTCTAGAAATTCTACAGTACATTCCTAAACAACTTGTTTATAAAATGCTTTTTTATTAAACAGGTGTTCGGCTATTACAACCAATAGACAAACTCAAAGATCAAACATTCTTTTTGTCACAAGTGAAGCAGTTCTCTCTTCGGAAATGCATGTTTCCTTTAGCAAATTTACTGAAGTCAAAAGTCAGAGAAATTGCAAAGACTGAGGGTCTTATACAAGTGGCCAATAAGAGAGATAGTACAGGAATTTGTTTCATCGGTAAAAGAAGATTTAAAGACTTCATTAATGATGTAGGTTATCATTAATCATTTTTATTCGTAGATTAACTTTTTAAAGAGCTTTACTTAGACAATTGAATGCATTTTGATGGCTTTTTGCATGTATGGACCATCTAATGCGCACTTGTAGTAAATATGAATAATTTACCTTTAGTTTACATTTATTATGTTAAATTCCCCACACTATTCTTTAATCCCATAGCATGGAATTGAACCTAGAATCTGTAGACTAGGATAGTACAAATTGGGACAACTTTAAATGAAAAACATAATAACACAATTCAAAGGATTTATAGTAATCCTTTAAATATTTCTTTTAATATGGTGACATCCCTATTTAATCTAATTGCATCCCTATATGCATATATATTTTTCAGGGTGGTTCATACAACATATCTTTTTTTATAACATTTTTAATTTGGTTTTTGTCTATAAATTATCTTACAGTTTATTCAACCTAGAAAGGGTTATTTCATTGATATTGACACTGGCCAGACAGTTGGAGAACATGAGGGAATCCACATGTGGACTGTTGGTCAAAGATGCTGTTTATGTAACTGGAAGGAACCATATTTTGTATTGCAAAAAGATCTACGAACCAATAATATCTATGTGGTAATTATTTTCCATTATGTTATCAAAATAGAACCATGAAATTATGTAAATTTTTAAAGGTAGTTGTAAATAAATGCATGTATTTTAGTTTTTAAATCTGACAAAATGAAACTAGATTACTTGTATTAAGCTACTTTTCATTAAGTTCAAAAATTATTAAATAATATTTTAAATGTTCTTCTAGGTAGCTGGAACAAAGCACAAAGCATTGTGGAATGATTTGTGCATCACAGAATATCCACATTGGATAAACACAGAGCCAGTGGAATTAAAAGACGGCAATGTTTTGCAATGCTCCTTCAGATTTCAACATACAAAGCCATTAGTACCCTGCAAAGTTGTGAAGAATGCCGAAGGTCTGACAGTCTTACTCGGACAACAATTAAGAGCTCTTACTGAGGGACAGTTTGGTGTTCTTTACAAGGATAGTGAATGCCTGGGCAGTGCAAAAATAAAAAATGTATGTCAGAATATAGTTTAAGTATAGTGTTGTTGATTGAACCAATTTAGGTTAATTAATAATTATTATTATCAAAAACTAAAATGGACTCTTCATTCCCTATTTTCATATATGTATGTATATACATAATGCCTCGCTTCTCTTGGTCATGCCATGATTAGAGAAATAGTTTACCAAGTTGTTCTCCTTTTTTTACAATTTTTTAAAGTTCTTACAATGATTAGATTATAAAGAATTTGAGAAGTAAATAAGCTTAACGAAAAGCACCACCACAAGCGTATTAATATAAAATGAAAACGCCGTCATTTGAATTGAGTCATTGCACAAAAAAATATATTAGTAATAAGTATAATTTTAAAGGAATCTTAATGGAGAAATCAAAGTGTTCAAATTGAATGCTTCGTTTATTACAAGAATGTTTAGCATTAGAGCCTAGTTTATTTTTTTTGGGATTTGAACAGACAAATCTGAAACACTGATACGGACTGGCATTGCCTTGCTGCAACTACAGTTTTACAGGGAGGTGATGGAATAAAATTAAGTTAATGATGTGTGTACCTATTTCGTAGAACAAGTTAATAATGTGTGTACCTAATTCGTAGTGAAGTTTCAAAAAATATAGCAGTCAGCAAAGTAAGAAAGTAGGGCGACATGCAAACTCTGTATGTGTAAATTACTCTGTGAACGAATTTGAGGTTTTAATTTTTCATATGATGACATTGACATATCGACATCGACAAGGTTTGACGGTTGACATCTTGAGTTAAGGTAAATGAATAAAATCAAGATAAAATTTAATAAAACAACTTTGAGTTTTAAATTTATCATACAGCATCTAAACAGTATTTGAGTGTTTGAATATTTGAGAATTTAAAGTGTAGTTAAGAGTAATGTCACAAGATTCGTCCAACTCTATATCGAACTTTGATTAAGTTTTATGTAGCACCTGCACATTAAAATAACCGAGTGCATTAATCTAGTCTGTGCAATCAAATTGGAAATATAAATCTGATCTACGACAACAATAAACACTAGGTTTGACTGGAGCCGAAAAAGGACGAATTCGACCGAAATTTAAATAATCAATTGTGGTATGGATCCCCGTTTGAGGTATACCGTACCGCCGCCGAAGTTGAATATGCCGCCGCCAAATATTATTCCGACTTCTATACCACCACCGACGCTTTATAAACCACCACCGTATATTGGTCCTCCGCCCATTGGCCCTTTAAATGTGCCGCCACCTAAACCACCGGCTTCTTCATCAGTCTTGATGTCAACAGCAGTACCGCCTCCGCTGCCGCCACCGACATCCTATTACCCAATAACTCGCACCTATTTGCCTCCTCCACCTCCACCCCCACCTCAACTAAACACTTCTTCACCATATTCCGACTATCCTTATTACAATTCTAAGCAATCTACTTCCCAAACCTCTCAATCTACCAAAAACGTCAAACACGAGCCAAGGTCTTGGGAAGTTTCACCAAAGCAAGAGAGACATTCCTCACCTGCTAGCTCTGAACAAAGCTGCCAAAGTATTAAGAGTAGTAGGTGCAACAGAGACTCTTTATCAAGAAGCCACTCTCATCACTCACGAGAATACAAACATACGAGGGAACCAAGTTGGTCATCACATAGAAGCAGAAGTTATGATTATGAAAGCCGAGACAAATATCATAGCCATAGATCTAGCCGTAGTCCTAGCAGCAGTCGCAGTCATTACAGCCGTAGCCCTTCTAGACATAGCAGAAGAAAGAGTTTTAGAGAAGAGGACAAGGAGCGTAAAAGAGAATACTATGATAAGTTAAAAGCATACCAACAAAAACGAGAACAACTTCAAAGGCTTCGTAGTCCATCACATTTTAAGGATTTACGAAGTGAGGAACGACATAAAATCTTGAATACTGGTGTAGAAAGAAAATTTAGTTCAGTACATGAAAAAGATAGAAGTAAGGAAACCCATTCTCATAGCAGGAGACCTAGCAGTTACAGTAGACCTCATGCCTCGCCTCCACGTATGAGGCATTCCTCTGTAACTCGAAAACCATTAACAGACCGGGAAAAAATTCTAGAAGATTATCGGTAATATTCCTTTTATTAAAAATAATGAAATTTGTTGAATAATTCTACCACAGTATTCTTGATGCTTACTAATATTTTGAATTATTTTTAGAAAGAACTATTGTAAAACTTCAGAGGATTTAATAAAAAAGATGGAGCAGTGGTCCCGGGAGCATAATTCTGATGATGAACAAGTATGTTGTTTCTAAAAATGTAAAATTAAAAAAAAACCCTTGTTTTTTCTCTTTTGTTATAAAATGATAGTATTAATTAAAACTTATATGGTTGCAATCATTTAATGGAAAACTTAGTAGATATCTGTGGTACTCTGAAATACAATGTAATCTCTAAAACAGTATCCTTTATACCGAGAAATTCCCTATAAAGTACAACTTGTTTAGTTTATGTTAAAACCATCATATTGTTCATCCACTCCATATAACAATGGCTCTTTATAACAATTAAAAATGCTCAGTCCCTTGAATTTCATCAGAAAGAGTTCATTGTATTTCAGTAATGTTTATACCATCACCTGTACCAATCGCTACTTTTCGTCATAACTAAAAAGGAATTAATTGGAATAGTCTTTTGATGTTTTAATATCCTATAACTAAATAAAAATTGTAATTGCAGTCAGTAAAAATGTGGTACAGAAGTTCGCCCGCTGAACTATACTACAAGACAAATAGCAGAGGTGATATTGAACAAACAACAAAACTGGAAAAATTGTGTGACTTGTTTTTTACCACTCTTATTGAAAGGGGCAGGAAGGCTCGCCCAGAAACTGACGAGTTACCACCACTGAAACCTCCAAAAGTGAAAATGTGCTCTCATAAAAGTAAGTATAGAGAGTAGATATCTTTTACTAGTATATTTATGTGGCCACGCCTGCATGGTAGGAATGCTGATAAAAAACCTTACATCCATACATTTCTGACCCTCAAGCTAGATCTTATTCATTATATTATATTATTATTATAGAATTATATACTTTCTGGACTATTTTTAGGCTATGTGTTTCAACAGATTCAGACCTTAGATATATGTATATGAAATTTTCTAACTGTATGTACAATTTTCTAGCAATAACTTTCCCCGAAAATTGTAAAAATAAATTTGATTTTAAAATTGAATTTAGGCCATAATATTAATAGTCAAATATCGATAACTAAAGAGTTGAGCCTTTATTGTTTTTCATCTTCGACATGTACTTTTTCCACAACAATACCTACATTCCACCCTCGTGACATTTACTATGAAAATTTTTCTTTTTGGCTTAAATTTAAAGTAAAATGGGTCGCATAGTAAAAGCTGTATCATAGGATGTTCTCACTGTGGAGCTTTGAAAAAGCTGTTGTAAGAAACCTCCCTTAAGCGTCATTTATTACACATTATTGTATATCTATTGCTTTAAATTATAAAAGGTTTGGTTTTATTAATTGCAAGTGAATAAAGATGTCACTTTTTTTTAATTAATTAAAATTCTAGTGGAAGAAAGAAGCTCTTCTTCATCTGACAGTGACGAGTGTCTAGATGATGATGGATTGCAGGGATACAATGATAGAATTATGTTGGAATTACAACGGAAACAAAGTCATCCTAGACGTCTTCATCCTGAATTATGGTAACCTTTTAATTATTTTGGTAAAGTATAATATAGTAGGTAATATATGCTATAGTATTTTTTTATATGACAAGCAGGCAAACGAGCAGACGAGTCACCTGATGGTGAGTGATCACCGCTGCCCATGGATGGTATACCAGTCGGATGTGCTACTAACGCGTTGCCTGCCAGGAAGGAAGTAAAAGACTAGTATACGCGGGGAAGAGAAAGAAACAAGGGAAACAGTACATTGCTGAAACAACTAGAATCAATTACAACAGCAACTGACCCCAGATACACCAACAACATACCACTGAAGGGGTCAGAAGAAGAATGGGGAGGTGGATGGAGAAGGACGGGGAGAAAAAGAGGGGATCTGGCTTTCTGCTGCAGGCGGAACACGACGAATCGTTTGGCGGCTGATTAAGTAAGAGAGTGGTAGCCAGCCAGACGGGCTTCACACAAAGATAATAAACCTTCCGCAAAGCCCTACCACCGAGCAAATTTTTATTTTGTTAATAAATTTATAATTCAAGTAGGGATTTTGTATTGTAAAATTCTCACTTTCTTTAAGTGAGCTTTTGGTTCGTAAGGCGAAATAAACTGTTTTCATTTCATTAAGTAATATTGTATCTGGTAAAGCTATTTGCCACAGATATAAGGATTAAGGCAGGTAGATTAAGGTTTCTTAAAATTGGCATTTTATTTGATATCTCAAAGAGTGCCAATGAATATATTAATGACAGCATGCCTGGACGTAATTGAGATCCGCAACCGGTTCTATTCAAGCTTGATTCAAAATATTTTGTAATCAGTAGTAATTTCGCATTGTTGTCAAAATATGTGCCGAGGAGTTTCTTTCGCCCTTTCTTCTCCTGTCTTTTATGGCACCTTTCTGAAACGGTAGTACATTCCAAAAAGACGTTCATAATTGTATTGAAAATAATGTAATAAATGATTTTTGACTTTGACTTTGAAAAACTGATATAATTAAACAAGCTTTAATTGTAAGGTACAATAATATGACATTGAATTTTTGTCTCAAATGGGAAACCTTGAGTTCAAATCTTGTATGCAGTTATTTTTATAAATTATGTACAAGACAATATCAGACGGGGCAGTACCAGAAGCTGATTATCACTTGCTACAGTGAAGGAAAACTTAGTGAGGAAACCTGCTCTTCTGAGATTTCTCTATAATGTTATCAAAGGTGTGTGAAGTCCACTAATTTATACTTGACCAGTGTGGTGGACTATGGCCTGTGCTCCTACCATGTGTGTGGCGTTCCGAGCCCAGTAGTGGGACTGTAATTATGTGCGATACTAGTTATCATTTATTTCGGAGAATAAAAATATAATAAACCTGCATACAAGTTCCTCATAACCGAAAAGGTGAAATCTCAAAATCTTGGCCACGGTGTTGGACTAAGATTTTTGTACCCCAGCCCCAGCAGTGGGAATGTTACGGTTTTGTATTGTCCATAGGTTTAATAATACCGGGGAAATGAACGGTGGACCGCTATGTCGGTGTAGCGTGCGCGCGCGTCGTCACGGCATGCGCCACGGGGTGTATGCTGGAGAACTAACATTCCCCAAGTGTATTCCTACGCAAAACAATCTTAGCAAATTGTATCATTACCAGTGAGTATAGTTACGTTTTATTAAAAACTGTCCACGCTTCGCTTTAAAATAACCAGTTACCAGACAAGAGTAGTTATTGTGACATAACTGTAACAGTCAGAGATATGGTATCGGGGAATTATTTGTAGATATTGATGTCCTCTATAAAACTCTAGTACATCACTTTGTTCGATTTTCAATATTTTCCGCAACGTACGCTATAAAAGGATTTCTTTTAAACGTGTGAAATATTGGGTCACATTAGCGAAGTTTTCATACGTACTCCTAACGTATTTTAATCGATTTATTTAAATTTCTTTATTCAAAAAATTTGCAAGTCCAAAGAACATTTTTTCATCATGCCAGTATCATCTTTTATTAAACAGATTTCCTGCTTCCTACTCATAAATGTGATAGTGAGGATGGATGTATGTTTGTTATACATTCACGCAAAAACTACTGAACCGATCTTGATGAAATTTGGCACGGAGATAGATTATAGTGTGGAATAATACATAGAGTACCTTTTTTTAATGTACCTACCGCGCGAAGCCGCGGGCAGACGATAGTTATAACTGCAATTGCCTGTTTTTATTTACTTTTAGCATAACGGTATCACCACCAACAAATTTCCTCATAAAGGCACCGACGATAATAGCTCACGACGAACACGAATTCCTCTTTTCTGGATTTTCAATGTTTTCTCACTACAAACTGGCCAAACTACCTAAATGTAAGGTTATAAGGTTCAATATTGAATACACGATATTGTATGTTGAAGAACCAGCTCCTACTAATTTCTCTATACGAGAATTGGATCTTTTTGGTAAGGATTTTTACTTTTTTTATTACATGAGTAATCCAGCCACATTAAATAACTCCTAGTTATGCCCATATTGTATTGCCCCTATTTATAAGGCAGTAACTAAGACATACATACTTCCTTATTGTTTTTCAATTCATATGAGTGATTCATAAGAGTTACGCCCTTATTTGTTCCGTCGTCGATATATTAATTCGTGGTGTTTTATTTTCAGAGGAGTATCTGTTCTATGAGCTGCTGGAACTTGTCGATTTAGACCTGGGTCAGGCGACGGACACGTCCTGCTCCCAGTTCCACTTCATGCCGCGGTTTGTTCGTTATCTACCAGAGGGCGGTTGTGAGGTATGGTTTTATTTATTTAAATTCAAAATCCTTTCTTCCATAATATTATAAATAAGAGTGTGTTTGTATTTTTGTCCGGCTTTCACGTGGAAACGGAACGACGGATTGATGTGTTTTTTTTTTGTATGGAGATAGTTGATGATCTGGAAAGTGATGTAGGTTACTTTTTATGAATATTTGAACCACGCGGAGCAGCGGGCAGACACTAGTTCATTTATTATTTTATACATTTAGCTATAGTGTATTAAGGTAAAAATGCATTTTTTATCCTACTTCCTACTAATATTTTAAATGTAAAAGTTTGTGAAGATGTTTGGATGTATGCATGTTTGTTTTTCCTTCACATTGTAATCGTTGAATGAATTAAAATGAAACTTGGTAGACGGATAGACCACATCCAGGAAATGAACATAGGATAGATTTTATCCGTAATTTAGGGTCCCCTGGGATGATGTGCACGTTTATTTGAATGTTTGCGTTTCTTGCACACGTTAACTGCGTGAATGGATTAAAATGAAACTTGGCACACAGACAGATTATAGTCTGGGATAACAAATATGGGATAACACACGTAGGATAGTTTTTGTCAACACCGCTTAGACCGCGGTAGTAAATTAGTAAAATATAAACCATAGATATGAAATAATATCTAGTAGCTATCATCTCAAAATGTTGCCAACATTAAAAAGTTGCTTTTTCAGCTTTCCTTAGACAGACTCTTGTAGTGAAACGTTATCGTCGTCGTCTCAACCCATCTCGACTCACTATTCAACACGGGTCTCTTCTCGAATGAGAACGTTAAGACCATAGTCCACCACGCTGGCCAAGTGCGGATTGACAGACTTCATACACCTTTGTATTTTTCAAACTCCCCGGCATGCAGGTTTCCTCACGATGTTTTCCTTCGCCCTTTTAGCGAGTGAAAATTAAATGCTTAAAACGCACATAACTCCGTAAAGTTAGAAGTGCGCGCTCTGGGATTCGAATCCGGACCAACCGAGTAGGATGCCGTGAAACGATATAATATTAATTATTTCAGGTGTTGTCAATGTGCGAAATATTGAAATACTTGGTGGACGAAAGTGGGTTGTTGATACCGCCCGACACTTTGCAGGATGTCCATAAAATGGATCACTATAGTTGGCAGAAGTTTGTTGATAGAATCAAAGGTACTTTTCATATATCTTTGACTAAATTAATACAAAATTTATTTATTGTAAATTTGCTTTTATTTTAACTTAACTTTAAAAAGTGAGCTATTGGTTCCTAAAACTAAATAAATAGTTTTTTTTTATCTTATTTCGCTGTTTCTTCTCTTCGTATTTATGGCATCTTTCCAAAACGAGGGTAGGTTCCAAAAAATAATGTCTATAAATGTATTGAAATACATGAAAGGAATGATTTGAATTTGACGATATATTTATATGTACATATATATAAATTTATATTTTATTTTCAACATTTTATATATTAGGATGTATATTTAATATGTAGGATTTTTACAATTAGATTATATATTTATAATCGTTTAATTTTTCCACCTGCCACAAACATTCACCTTCGGCATGGGTTGACTGGCAGAGAATGCCACTAGGCATTAATTCCACCCTTTGTTAAAAAAATCCTTTAGGTTTTTTACACAAATAAATAAATATATGTGTATATTTCAGGTATGATAGTAACATATCCGGGTAAGAAGCCATGCTCGGTGAGAGTGGATCAGCTGGACCGAAGCCCCCCGGTTAACAAGCCCGATACACACTCATACTATCCCGAGATAGTGCACTTTGGTATCCGACCCCCACAACTCAGCTATGCTGGGAACCCGGAGTGAGTTGTACAAATTTTCTTTCTAATCTGTACTTCTATACTAATATTATAGAGCAAAGATTTTTTGGAGATTGTTTGAGGAGAATAGACTCCGGAACTGCTGGACCGACTTGAGAAATTCTTTTACCGGTGGAATCCCACGTTTACCCTGATGAACGTAGGCTATAAAATATTTTCATACACTTTAGGGGTCCGTATTATAACTTCATTAATTGAATCCAACTTATAAAAAAATACCTTATATCGCGTACTCTGCGGAAATTATTGACAATAGAGCAAAGATCTACTACAGTTTTCTAGAGGACATCAATATCTGCTAATAAATAAACAATACCATATGTCTTTGTAACTTTTGTAGTTATGTAACAATAACTACTTTTTTTCTGATAACTGGTTCTTCGGAAACGAAGCGTCTCTAGTAAATATTAAAATTTCTGTGATATACTAACGGTTTGTACGTTGGTGTTTAAAATGGTAGGCGTGAGGTCGAATACTGTCACATTATGCACATTACAAGTTAATTATTACTTGCTTTGGGGAAGGAAAACATCGTGAGGAAACTCGTTCTACTGAATCCCAATAAGATTCTCGAAGGTGTGTGAAGTCTACCAATCTGCACTTGCCCAGGGCAGATTAAAGCTGCCCTCAGATTGCGAAGTACCCACCAGTCCGTACTTGGCCAGCATAGTGGACTATGGCCTGCATGGAAATTGTGAGAGGAGATCCGAGCCCAGTATTGGGACAATTATGAGTTGCAATGATTGAGGTGCTGAGGGCGAGTGAGTGATGAAACGCACCTGTTCGAGATATAGTTTATTAATATAATTAATGCTTAGCCAACATAATGACCTGACAATTTGTCAGGTATCAGAAAGCATGGCGGTACTACGTGAAGTACCGCCACCTGATCGCCAACATGGCCAAGCCGACGTTCACGGAGCGGCAGAAGCTGGCCGCCAAGGAGGCCAAGCTGCAGGAGATGAGGACGCAGAGCAAGATGAAAAGGGACGTCACTGTCGCCATATCGTCTGAGGGTTTCCACACTACTGGCCTTATGTGTGACGTTGTTCAGGTAATAAAAATGCACATGCACACACAGACAGACTCTCACTCAATACGCACATGGCAAATAGATAAACACACTCGTACTCAAACAACTCATGTCAGTTTACGCCAAGCAGTTGTTTTAAGCAAAACATTACTAACACGCCGGAGTTAAAAAAAAATTTTTCGTAGTTTATAATAAAGATATTCTTGTTTTCATACATATTTGTCTATATGACTTTTTAAGCTTCTAACTCGCACTAAAGCTCCAATTTAACAATATGTATTTTTATGTTTTAGTGGAAACTTTTTTTTAAATCTGTCCGTATGCTTTCACTGTATCCATACCGGTAGGTGTTTTCCTAATAAATATAAATAAATAAATACAGCGACACACACTCGCACAATGTCTCACAAAATGAAAACTTCAATAATGTCACCCAAAGTGTGTAAAGAATACCAAAACATTCCTTATATCGCATACGCTGCGGAAATTGTTGACAATAGAGCAAACTGATGTACTACCGTTTTATAGAGGGCATCAACATCACAACACACAACCATACGTCTAACAGTTACAGTTGTCACAATAACTACTTTTCTCTTTGGAAGCAAAGCGAGGGCAGTTTCTAGAAAAAAATAATGATTGCAGCACGCGATGCTAATCCCGGTTCTTGTCCGCCATCTCCGCTTCCACAAATCTCTGGAGAGTCTGGAGTCCAAAATAGGCTACGTGTTCAGACAACGGCTGCTGCTCCAGACAGCGCTCACCCATCCCTCGTACAGGGAGAACTTCGGCACCAACCCAGACCACGCCAGGAACAGCCTCACCAACTGCGGGATCAGACAGCCCGAGTACGGTGACAGGAGGATACATTATACTAGGAAGAAGGGTGAGTTCATTTTTGAGTAAGGGAGTGAAGACTCGAAGAAGACTCGAAGAAGAAGAAGAGTTTTTTTCTCCCGGCCTACACTAGAGTACGTAGTCTTAAGTTTGTATTGGATTATAAACAGATAGGTTTGTCTATCGAGACTAGGCTTTATCATAGATTTTATAATATTTATTTTGTTAATAATTTTATAGTTCATGTAGCAACCTTTTATTTTAAAATTTTGACTTTTGGTAAGTGACCTTAACGAAAGTGACTATTATGAATAAATAATAAATATATTTTGACAATTCACTCATAGTCATCTGACCCCAAACTAAACGGTAGCTTGTACTATGATAATCAGACAACTGATAAATATACATAACATACATATATATATATATAAAATACATGTATAGATATTTTTATAACACCTAGACCCAAAACAAACATTCCTGCTTGTCACAGAAACTTTGTCCCGGGTGAGGATTTTACGCACGACCTTCGATCTAGCAGTCAGATATTAACCACTAAAATAACAAACAAGTCATGTCTACAGTACGGCCAACGGGAAGCGATACCAAATGTAAACAAACCAATGCAAGGTCGTTAGGAAAAGCAGGGCTATGCAACTTTTTGATTTTAAATTTACTGTAGAATAATTGTGTTTATACAATACATTTTTTTAATAATATCTCCCGAATTGAGTTATTATGTGTAATTGTTATTCTAAAAAGCTAACAATATATAAAAAGAAAATGAGTTGATGTAAGAATAATAATAGATACTAAAACGATAGGCATAGCAGGGTGGTGCCTGTCTCAGTCTAATTTAGGTCATGTTATTTTTAATTAAAATTGAATTATGTTGTACATTCTAATTAAATAACGAGAATAATAAGAATATTTATGGAAATGAGGATAAAAATTTGACATTTTTTAAATTAAATTTAAATAGCATGTATCACCACGAGCGCGTTCCGAAACGAAATGAATCATAATTATTATAATGTCCAAATGCTTACTAACCCGTCTCGACCGTGCCATAATTTTGCCGCGAGAACGAGACTGTACGAGAAATACACAAGATGGAAAGAGATAGATAATAGTTTTTTAAACCCCTCACTCGTTTTCCAGGTAAACGACCTTTTGTATCTCTACTAGTTGGCCTTACTATAGTTGGTTGTAATAAATAATTTGAATACATATTGTGGAACTTGTTTATGTGTTGGCTGTTTGTAACGACCTAACCAAAACAATAAACCACATTTCAAATGGACTAGTATGTGTCGAGACACATTTTTGTCGCTGATTCCACATCTCATCTAAAAGTATTACTGATCGTTGGACGTGAGGGATGCAAGTGTTGGTTCCCGGTGGACGAAAGAAACTATAAAGATTCTATTTTCAATCAATATTTTACAGAATCCTAAAAAAAATTCGCCCTCATCAGTAAACTTTGTTATTGGTTTCTCAATTAATTCCATGAGCATTTTAAAAACATAGTGACCTTACTCTAGATGCGATCCCACGATGCGGCGATGGCGCGACTGTGCCAGCTGGTGGGAAGACACACCTTCCAGGAGAAGTATGGGTTGCTATTACCAGAATACGAAGGGACTGATTTGGAGTATAAGAAGATCCTGACTGCACATGCATGTAAGTATAGATGTAAGGGAAGGTGGACAATTCATTTTAACAATGTAACATGGATCACTAAATATTAAAGAACTCTTAAAAAATCCGGCGAGACAGCGTGTGCTCCGGACTACGACTGTAGGTTAAATAAATTTTGTACAAGTTAAGACTACTTTTCCTCTATTTAGAAAATCCCGCGGAATAAACAAACCAATTCATCAATCAGCATTATAGCAAGATATGCTACAGGCCTCCTCGACAATGAGAAAAAAACCGTGCCACATAGTAATAATTGGTTGAAGTCATATCATACCCATTACTCTTTAATTATAAGAAAAGATCCGTGCCTTATAGTAACCTTATCCCCAGTCAACCGCGGTTTCATGACGGCGGCCGGACAGCCAGACGTATCTCGCTCAGCGCGGCTGTTCCTAAAAGACGCGGCGAGCGGCCGCCTGCACTGGGAACAGCTGCCGCCGGGAACAGAACCCAAGACACTTGATACACTGATTGAGGAACGGAGGAGTGGAACCAGGAAGCCTACACCGCGTGAGGCCAGGGCTGTTGAGGTTAGTTGGAGAAGATTGTATACGTTATTAATGACTGGCGTTGTTTTAGTGATTGCTAAGTTTTAGGGCGTGGATTCGATTGGTACTTATAATTAGTACAAACTAACAATCAACCAAAATTCAACTGGCTTTCGAAATTTAGCTGGACTCTTTTGTGGGGCTTGGTGTACAGTCCTTTAAAGAAACCTAAATAAATACGAAATTTGCCTGTAAATTTATTCAAAAAACATGTAAAATCTCAACTCACAGGCGTGGAATATTATAGTATTGTTGAGTATCAAAATGACAAAGATGCATGGAAATGATCCGGTCTGCTCCCAGTTACGATCGGGCTAGTAATAAACTTTTGGAATAGATTTAAATTTTGTTATTAAAAAGAGTACCTAGTATTTTCATCTCCACTTCTTCGCCCTCATCGTCGTTCCCCCTTCTTCAACCCACTCTTCAATCCCATTCCCCTTCTTCAACCCTCCCTCCCCCACCTTTGTAAACCCCCGTTCACCTCTCACTTTTCAACCCCTTCCCTTTTTTTTCTTCTGGTCTACACTAGTGTACTTAGTCCTAAGTTTGTGTTATCTATGATGCCGATGACAGAGAGGTATTGTCTATTGAGACTTTTGGCGTTATCAAAGAATTCTTTTAAATATTTTTTTTATATATTGTTAATAAATTTGTAACTTATGCAGGGACTTTGTTTTGTAAAATTTTCACTTTTGTTAAGTCAGTAGTTTGGTTTCTAAGACGAAATATACAGTTTCAATTCATTTTAAAAGGTCGTGTATAAGTTGTTCAAAGATAAACGAAAAACATTAATGGATTAACTCTTAAAAGTAAAGTGTAATTCGGCGCACCCCGGGTATCCATCCTTACACCGTGGATATCCCTCAGTACGGACGGCGCGTTTCGCCTTGTTCTTTGTATGGCGCAACGCGAGAGATTGGAATAAGATGCCAGCGTCTGTGCTTCCGCTCAAGTATAGGTGTCTTCAAGACAAGAGTGCAGTTAATGCACTTTGCCATCTAAGACTGTAGGACTGTGGGATTGTAGTTAAGCATTAAGTTATATGTAAAAAAAAATTATGGACCTATAAAAAGTGTCAAAGTCTGAGATTGGCGTAAATGTTTATTTATTGAACACCAAAATAATACACACGAATATTTGATACAAAAAATACATTAAATTATTAGCTAGGTGTTATCAGAATCATTCACGAAGAAGCTCAATAACAGCGAAGTTTAAACTATGGTAAAAATATCTAAAATGTTTTTATAAATAAATAACGTTTCACAGAGAAATGAAGGACGTGACACAAAATAAATTTAAAAATAATTTAAATTTTGGTTACAACAAAAATGTTTTTATTCAATTAATAATTTCCCGGATAATTAATTTTACATTTATGATAATTTAAATATTATGATGATGGAATAATTTTATTTGTTTGTGTTTAAAATTTTAATTTGGATTTATAGGGTCAAAATATTAAATAAATATTTGAATATCATTGTAATGACCAGTGTATAAAGAAAGTCATAAACATCTTTATATTCGTTAATGCACTTTACCATCTTACAGTAAGTCACCATTTACCACCAGCTGGGATTATAGTCAAGCATTAACTTTTAATATGTAAAAAAATATACATATTTTACTTTTAAATAAATTTATTTATATTTGTAAAGGAGTTACGCCCTTATTGTTTTTGTTTACCATAAATATGTTAGCTCTGGACTACGATCCCACCTGATGGTAAGTGGCGATGAAGTCTTTTCATATTGCGGATTGGTTGAGGGATTAACGATCGAAACAAACCGCCGGGCTATGAACGATCCATTAACTGGCTTGATGTAAATAATTTGTTTTAATACAATATGGGGTGTGTTACAGGGCTGGCTGAACAAATCTAAAGAGATTGACAACGCGTTTTTCGCTATGCAAAAGAGTTCGGCTCACGTCAAAGGAAAACCAATATTGGGGTGAGTGGTTACTCTTATCTTAGCACAAATTATCCTACTAATATTATAAACTTAAAATGAAAAAAAAAATTGTGATCGCACGCGGGAACAATGCCATATCATATGATAAAATCTATCCAATAGCCATTCTCGGGTTTAAAACTATAATTATGCCAGGTTTTGTCTAAATCTGACCAGTGGTTATCGCGTGAAGCTCGAACAGACAGACAGTAAATCCAAAATAGAAATGTTATCGTTTCAATTTTGATACTAGTGCCTTCCTGCTTCCAAATTTTCAAAAAATATCTTATGTACAGAATTTTCCATGTTACAGTATTATTACTAGTCTAGATGTGAAAGTTTGTGAGAATGGATGAATGTTTGTTGCTCCTAGATTTAAGTCTGGAATAACATTATACCTACGCTATTTATACCAGCGTACTATGGAGGCGAACCCGCGGGTGCAAACTAGTACCGGAAGCGGAAAACAATAAGGGCATAAAGTACAAAAGGATGTTCATCCAATTAATAATATAGCTCACACACTTAGCTATTTTATAGCATCCAAATATATCAGTAATAACTCGTCAGAGTTGAGCTGTAATTCGGAAAACAATAAGAGTGTAATTCTTATAAATGACTAAAGAATTACGCCCGGTTTTCCAGTTTTCAGTCGTCGATATATTCCGAAAATATGTAGGAATGTCTGTGGTATGCGTATTGGCAGAGATGTTATATATTTCATCGGGAAACGTCAGTTATAATTTCGATTTCAGCATCGGATCTTACGAGTGAATGCTCTACTAATTTCGTTCTAATACTAAATTGCAATAATCGTAAGTACCCGTTACAGTATTAAAATGAAAACTTAATTGCGATAATCGTAATTACCCGTTACGGTGTTAAAATAAAAACTAAATTGCGATAATCGTAAGTACCGGTTACAGTTTTAAAATGTTTAGTGTTCAATATAATGGAAGGTTTAAAATGCTTTGCTTCCAAATAATAAAACTCTCTATGGCTCCTTCCTCATTCTTTCTCTCCATCTTGTAGTGATTTTTCTTCTCATTTTTCTGTCGCCCAGCATGAAGTAGTTAAAATTTGCAAATAGCGAGCAGGCAGCAAACGATCAGCAACAGTAGCACAGAATATCGCTATAAGTCAAAAAACATCTAATTACATACGTGATCGCTCAAAGCTCGCTGATTGATACTTTGCACTTTTTCCAAAGAAACTAGCGAATCTATTACGTAACGCAATTATCGTTGATACAAAGCAATCCACGAGCAATAATCGCACAATTTTTGTAGTCGCTTTCCGATTGCAAGTTACGTATAGAAGACCGGGAAACTTTAGTTGTATACTGCTTTCCTCTTTCTATCTTACCTGCTTTAAAAAGCGAATCTACCATTGCTATCACAATACCATGATACCATGGGCGTCAAGGTCCATGGGCGCTGGTGTTCACCCACCATCAGATGATCGGTCTGCTCGTTTGCCTGCATACCAAACAAAAATACACATCCACATATAGAAAGAAAATAGACGCACATTCAACGGTTATATTTCGACAGAATACGATTAACGATTGCAGTCTTTTCCTGTTTACATGTTACATAAAGCTTAGTTGTTTTATTATTCGTCTGTAAACTGTGAACATTAATTATAATAACAGACAAGAAGATAATACGAGAATATTATGATACTCATGTTGTCAGTTAAAAACGTCATTGCGTAGACGTATAAAGTACTGCGCACATTAGACCAGCGACACAATCCTTTTCTAATTGATGCGAAACCATTGAAATGTGAACTTTTTATCGTGTCGGTTGGTTATATTTTTTTCTCAAAAAACGCTAGCGTGCTGACGGCTATAAAAGTAATGGATGAACTTCTGATCGAAATGGAAATGGCATTTATGAAAAAAATACACAGCTGATTATAGAAAGAAATTAAGTTGATAAAACGATGCATTCGTACTAGCAGCGATCCTAAGAGCAATGTCCACTAAAATCCTAAAAAATACACAACATAACAAAAATTCTCCAAAAACTCTAATAATCAAGTCATCGAGTACAAAACTTGCTCTATCATACATACATATTACTATATATGGCAAGTCATACACCAATCGAACTATTCGACAGCACGGACGTTGTACCGACCAATAGTTATAAATCGTTCTGTAAACTGTAAATCTTAATAATTGTAAAATATCAATGGATTTTAGTGGATATCGCGGTTGAATCAGACTGGATTTACCGTCGATTTGGTGTAATGTGCGCAGTCCTTACAATTGCCGCTGGGCGCGACTCGTCCGCATTTACTTTGAAGGCAATTTTCACGATCGTTAACCCGCGGATCCTCGTAAACTTGGTAAACTTTATGAATTAACGGCTGGCGAGCCGCCAGGGTGCCGATTTCGTCTCCAGAAAGTTTATTTAGGTTTCCTTTAACTATAATTGATAATATTCGGAGGAACTCTTTCATCTCGCGTCGGGAATTTGATATTTTGAGTGGTGTTCAGGAATATCTAGATTTGTTACTGTGCGCGTTGTTGGACTGAATTGTATAATTTGTTGTTTGGTCTCTCGCTTTACACGTACAGACGCCAATACTGAAATGGTCACGAAAGGCTTAGTTAATGTCAATCTATACACATAAAATCAATGTTTGTTTGTCCTAGACTCTGAAATGGTAGATAGAGCACTGATGTCCTTAGCAACTTTGATAGGTCACTGGAATAGGTTTTGGTGTCAACATTATATCGATTGGACTCAAGGTTGAGTTGATGCGTAGCAACGCGTACCGGGTACAGCTAGTAAAATAAATATTAACGAATAATTTGTTGTTATATAGCAATAGGTTAACGAGGTCTTACAGCAATTTTGGAACCCTACATTGCACGAACGATACGCACTTGGTTTTTAAATTGTTTTGTAATTGCTCCGACCTGGTATTTCATTTTGGTGACCCGCGGGTCTATTGCATATTTGCACACGGAAAGCGATTACGAAAATTTTGCGATAGTTGCTCGTAGACTGCAAATTCATATTAGATATCATCGCGGTCGTACATAATTGAAATCGGTAGTAGTTTCGTAGCAAAACCGCATAGTATCAATCAGCGATCGTTAAGCAAGCGATCCTAATAAATGCGATACCTATGAATGGTTGTTTGTTACTCCTTCACGCAAAAACTACTGAACGGATTTTAATGAAATTTGGACAAAAGATATATTATAGTCTGGAATAACACGTAGATCATTATTAATAAGTATACAATGCGGATGAAGCTGCGAGCGGATCCTATTACGTAATTTTTTTAAATATAATGGTCCAGCTATTGTTGCTGATCGTTTGCTGTTTGCTTGTTGTTTGCATATTTACGCTTATAGGGCTGCCACAGTCAGCAGGTCGCGCTTTGGGAAACGCTGTTATAGCCAATCAATTATTTGTTATACGAAATAATATTTTTAATGGACTCATGAAGCTATCATTAAATTATAGTATTATTGCTAAATAAAAATATAGCTTTGCTTGTTATTTTTAGCTTGTACTATGGTGATCAGATACCTGATAAACATATATATATAAATATTTAAATACATATTTATATTATACACCCAGACACACAGAACAAACATTCCTGTTCATCACGGAAAAGTTTGATCTGCGTGTGAATCGAACCCACGACCTCCGGTGTTGTATTCAGGTTCACTAACCATTAGACCAACCGGCCTATCAATAAAAATAGTAACATTTGAATGTCATTCGTATTCTATTCCTAAAATGTACATGAATAATTTGCATAATTGGTGTAGGCAAAGGAAATAAATAAAATACGTACTAACCTAGACCTAGGTCAAACTGTGATTAAGTGTTGTGATACCTAACGTTTTACAAAACAGAAAATCTTTAATTAGCAGAAGAGAAAACCGGTCGGTTCAATAATATTTGCAAAAAGGTAGAGAATCAAATAAGTACAAGCTGTAAATGTTTTGTGAAGTTTGATATTCAGATCAACAACATTTTGAAAATGGAAATAATATCTCTGGTCTGGAATTACCTTGATTTGATCGATAGACTGAAACAAGTAGCGCCACCTCTTGAACACACCTGGAAATAAAATGTTTATGGATCGGCGGAGGATTTCGTTTTGTTTCTACAACATTTTGATGACGTGACGTCTCCGACTACGGAAGATAGTATACGAGCGCGAACAGAACGCCGTACAACAACTACAAGTGGTCGGTAATGGCGGCTGGTTGGTGTTTCGCGTCTCATAGTACTATTTATAACCTAAAATATAGTACAAGTTTTCAGCGATATGTACGATAACGTTACTTCTTCGTGTGAATTTGTGCCGTTAAATTTTACAATTGTGCCAATGACGTATAAACGCTGCATCGACTGAAAGAGCTCTGCTCGTAAATGAATATTCAGTGAAATGATATTGCACATAAAATTTTGACATTCACACTGCTGTTATTTCGCATTCGTCGCAAGTAAGGCCATATAATATACACTAATCTATTTTTAAACGTTTAGTAATTTCTCTATAATTTGGGAGCGTTTTCAATTCTAGGTGAGACTAATGCGACTTCTGTAATAGTTTTGCTTGTAACAAATCGCTGTGTTACTCGCTGAGGAATTTAATCTATAAAACATAGACCAGTGGTCTTAGATTGCACGATAAATAGTGTACATAACACGGACATTCTAATTAAAGTTCATCGCTTTGACATTCATACCATCCAATCACCGAATATCAGTTGATAACACCCAATTAACTACATAATCATACATCCTAATAAAAATCACTATCGAAAAGGGCTCGGCACGAAGACGGTCGACTGATAAGGTGCAATTTTAACGCGAGCTAACACGATAAACGGCTTATGTTGTGGGGTTACAAGTAATCGCGAAGCAGCGTTGATTCCTCCCGAAATTGGCCTTACCCATATAAATTGATTTGGTGCAAGTTAGAACTGGGTTCTAGGTAGAGAATGGTGCATGCTGACCTGCGTCAAGTAAGGTGCTGAGCAATGGCACTAAAGTGTAACTAACAATGCATGCATTGTACATAGTATAATACGGACCCTTCAGTACCAGAGGCTATGCACACTTGGTTACCAAAATGACTGAAAGACGCAAGAAAAAGACACACAATGGATTTTTACGGAAAGTGTCTTCATTATTTAATCTTGACACGGTAAGTTGCAGTATGTTTACTGTCATGGTCTGTCAACGTTAACATTGATTTTCAGCCAATTAAATCAAAGGTGAATTTATTAATACATACACTTGTACATGTATATGAAATTCTAAATGTAGCTTCCTGTAACCTGACATACAAAAAGACACTATATATGCTATCAATTAATATTATATTGTTAATTATCTATAGTTAATAAACTAATTTCTATATCACTTATGCTTTTATTTATTAAACAAATCAATATTTATAAATATACACATTAATAAATAATGTTTTAAAACAAACAAACATCCTGACAACATAATGTTGCTGATTTGTCATCAAAGTAGGACATCTATGTATTTAGTATACAATGAATAATGCTATCATTTTCCTGAAATAATACATTTCATATGGCTGGAATGTAGTTGATTCTTAGTAGCAGTAGAGGTATTATCATCTTTAAAAATTGCTTGTATGACTTGTTTATTTCATTCATCAATATCAATGTTTTTTCAAATTTTTTTTTGTGAGATTTCTGTGAGTCGTATAACCTATTATTCTAAACATCAAATATACAAATATATTTAAATGATCAATTGAAAGTAATAACTGTGTGATAAATTTTGCAGGCCCACGTTACGGCACCTGAAATGAAGCAGGTAATTGTTGGTTCATTTAGGAAATCATTAAATATTTGCCACTTTTTAATGGCTTTTTAATTAATTAATTTGATGTTTTACAATAGTCAAACTAAATATGTATGCATTATGATAATTTTGTAACATATTTTATCAGCTTATTAAAAACTTAAATAAAATATAAAATTTTTATCATACATTTTATTATTATTTGAAAATTTATTTTGAGGCGGACTTTATCTTAAAGTATTTAGACAATTGTTACCCATAAATCATAAGTGGAATAATAACCATTCATCAGCTTTAATATGTATCTACAATACTAGAATCTGGAACTCTATAGAAACAATATCTAATGTAAAAGTTGCAGGTAAACGGCATAGAAGGTGGAGGAACAGAGCGAACGGTTGGTGAGGATGGGTACCTCTATATGACTGTGGTGTTGTCACGGTCAGGAGGTGCCGGACTTGGCTTCAGCATTGCCGGAGGCTCGGACAATCCACATGTCGCAGATGACCCCCTCATATATGTCACCAAACTCATACCTGGTGGAGCGGCTGCTGCCAGTCTATTACAAATTAATGATGCCATATTACAAGTAGGTTTTATTAGGATTTAGATTCATGTTTTTTTCGAATAAATTTTATTTTATTAATTAATGATCATTTATAAATCATTAAAACCATACTTAAACATTCATACTTTAGACTCAATTTGTAAGAATTTACAATAAAGACATGTTTTTCGTCAACAATAAAAGTGAAACTTTAGCTTGGAAGAATTTATTGAGTCATCATTAGATTGGTCACAATATCTGAGGCAAGAAACAAAAGAAATCTTACTTTAGTTCAAGAACTCTGAAATATATTGTGTTAGGATAACTGTTCTCATTGCTGAAATTATGTTGAAAAGTACATAAATTAATTCGAGTTACATAATTGTAGTATCATTGCACTTATTTTCAACTTAATGCTTACAGATTAATTTAATCTGTATTCAAGGTGATTAGCGGTTGCTGAAAGTTATGTTGTCAAGGGAATTTTTTTAGAAAAAGTGCAGTAAACTATAATGAAATCTAATAAAAGTATGTAATTTGAATACCCCATAGTACGAGACTGACAATTGTTTTCATATATCTAAGGTTACTGAATTGTGAACATTATTATTGATTCAACATTGACCTATTTTCCATAACAGGTTAATGACACATCCGTTGAAAATGTAACACATGCGGAGGCAGTGGATGCTTTGAAAAAGGCTGGCAACACTGTGAGACTGGTAAGTACATAGTTCTACTAATTATTGCGGCCTCACGTCCACTAGTGGGCCACTTTCACTCACACTCGAGACACTTAGAGCTTAGAGCTAATGGCCAACGCAAGTGTCGAAAATTTTTATGCTACTCTAAAGCTGACATGGCCTATTGACTCCTATCAAATGATCCCGACTGACAGATTTCCGCCCCTTCTAAAGCACGGAAGCGCTCAAGGAATTTCTGCCACTAGATCATACATTACCATTCCGAACACGCTTACTGATGCTTAACTTTGCCGATCACTGCCAATCGACCACAAAAAAGGCCATCTGTTCTTCTCACTGGTCTTTGCGACTGGTATTGTAAGCTTATTATGTAACATAGTGCTACCTTGTAAAGTTCAATGACATTGTGTTGAAATATCTTGCAGAAAGTAAAACGTCGCGTCACAGATGATAATAGAAACATGTCACACTTGTCTATATCTACAAAGGAGGAGCCGGTTGAAATAGAACTTGTCAAAGGTGGCTCGGGGCTCGGATTCAGCATAGCAGGGGGGGTTGGTAACCAACACATACCAGGGGATAATGGTATCTATGTCACAAAGATTATGGCTGGAGGAGCTGCTCATCGGGATGGCAGGCTAAGGGTTGGGGATAAGCTGCTTATGGTTAAAAATACTTCGGTGAGTCAATTTCCTTAACCCTTTTAATTTGTTTTTTACTTTTTACAGATGATAATTAACTAGAATATTATCGCTGTGGCATAATATAAGCACAATTTTACTCTCGCGAATAATCTGGTGATTGGCAATAGAACAAGGTTAAGGAGAAATAAAAATCATTTCAAGAAGTATGAAAGACAATAGATATTTAAAACATCAATATTTTTTAAAGAAATTTCATCGTGTATATTGACTTCTAGTTTCTGAATACACGGCAACGCCGTTACGCACGTATTAAACGTCATTACTGGATTATTTGATATTAATTTATTTTGTTAATATCGACCACGGAAAACAGTAAAGGCTTAACTAATTAAAGTAACTCAGTGTTACGCCCTAATTGTTTTCCGTGTAAAGGCGGAACTATTATACTCTAAAGAGTTAAGCCCTTACTGGTTTCCGTCCATATGTTGAAAAACAAACACGTCCCTCAATGAAAATATTTTAGATACATAAATTAACCAATAACCAAATATTTTATGTATAAAAATAAAGAATATCTATTATTGTTACAGAAAGGCGATGTAGATTTAGACAATGTGACTCATGAGGATGCGGTGAGTGCCCTGAAAGCCTCCGGAGAGAGAGTGCTGCTCGTCCTCATACCTGGACCTCGGCATGGCCAACCTTCTCCACGGACCTCCAGAGCGAATACACGTAAATATCTTGCAATCCTACTAATATTATAAATTCGACATTTATTGAATGAGGGTGAATGGATGGATGGATGGGTGATGGCTTTGATGCTTGTTTCTACCTCTCATGTGTTACTTAACGGATCTGAATGAACATTAGCACAGAGATAGATTATGGTTATAAATTATGATAGGCTACTTTCATATATATTGTCGTACCTAGCAAGCGGGTGACGCCGTCGGTGAAGGCTAGTATTCGTTAATTAGTAATAATTCTTAGAATTAGTATTCATTAATTACTTTAGATCAGAGATTTTTATATGTAACAGGCCATTGCATATAAGTCCAGTTCCGATCGGGGTAAAAAAAACTAAGTTTATTTTTTAAAAAGAGTATCACCAGATTTTTTGTTTTTTTTTTTTTGCTTTCGGCTTGTATTTCAGTCTCGAGCCTTAATTATTTGGTTGAAGTGGAATTGGCTTCAACCAACAGATGGCCCATTGAGCACGGGTCTCTCCTCATGCTGAGGAGGCCTAGAGTATATTCCACCACGCTGCTCCAGTGCATTAAAGGGGCTAGTGGCCAACCCACTTTTCAGAAGTATTTAAGCCGCCCAAAGGTCCTGTACATGGCTTAACGATTGCTATCTAA
>DWJZ01000995.1:0-26294 GCA_018249125.1 Asbolis capucinus | reverse complement strand
TACACTGAAAGGCATAGGACACCGGTGACCACTTAGACTCACCATTCCTGTCATACCAAATCGAATTGGTATTGCCCCAAATAAACTTGTGTAGTATAGGCTTGATTCGCATTCCTCTCTCTAAAATCAATTTCATGAACAATGTCTTCTGAATCAAAGAAATATGGAAAATATGGACCTCATCTGTCATCAGGAATAAAATAAAAATAAAAACTATTAAAGAAATATCAGTTAGAAATAGATATAAGGCATAAGTTAAAAAAATATTAGAGATAAGCCCAAAAGTTTAAATAATATTTAACACAAAAGGTGCAATTCAAAAGTACTTAAGTAACATTGCACAAGGGATATTTTCAGAACAAACATACATTAGTACTTGTCAATCATTAATTATTGTTATAAAGCCTTTCGATAAAAAAAAAAACTAAAAAAAAAATTTTGTGTACACATGTTGCAATTTGAAATATAAATACAATTTTTGTTGAGCAATCATAAAAATTCCCTTGCATGTTGACAACTATATGAAATGGTAGTGTAATATTAGATAAAAACTGTAACATGACTACAAGCAAGGCAACTATTAATAAGCATTTAGCAAAATAATTATTAGAGTACATAAATTTGCCTTTTTTTAACAAAATGTGCATACAGAATTTAAAACGTGTGTAAAATTGAAGGTAAAAATTTTTGTTTTAGAATGTGTAAAAAAAAGGAAAAAAAATTTAATATTAAAATTATCACATATAATATAGAACAATTTTATATTAAACTGTTTAACTATACACAAACAGATAGGGTATCACAAATCCAGTTTTGTTTGTTCATGTATAGTAAAAGGTGGTACAGTGTACAAAAAATAGTAGCATATTGTGCAGTTAAATAAACTATTGTTTCGAAACTATTTCAATTTCTAAATATAAATAATTTGATTAAAAGATATAAATAATGTGATTTCAAAATAGGAAGAGCTGTATAATTTTCACCCACATTTAAGATTAGTGCAGAAGCAAACACTAAATTGTTGTATGACTCAAAAATGTTTACCTGGCCAAATAAATCAGTAGCTTGAGGATTCCTCAAGTGGTCTGCGAGTCCAGTAGGTCCTGGGGCAACACTCTTCTTCCTTAGGCCAGAAAAATCCCACACTCGCACAGACTGGTCCAACGAAGCAGAGACAAGCAGATCCTCCGTGGGGTGGAATTGAGCACACATAACATAGTGATTGTGGCCTGTTAGGACACTGATGCATTGTCGAGACTGCCAGTTCCATATCCTTATTGTCTGTAATGCAGATAATAGGTCTTTAAGACAAAAACAAAATCTGAAGGACAAGTCTAAAATTTGGTACAATCAGTTTAGCTTTATTCTTAGTATTAATGAAAAACATATCTAAACTGCTTAGCAAAACAAAACTATCTAAATATTTTTTTAAATACAGAATCATGCAAGGTGTAACAGCTAATAAAAACTTATATACTACTGAGCAACTGGATCATTACAAACAACTGTTTTTTATTAAGATAAAATAAATGGAAATAATAATTTCCTGCCAGTTATCTATTGGGTAATTAATGTTTTAAAAGTAACATACAAGATAACAGTTTAGCATTCTAACAATACTTCTAATTCTAATATTATCAGAATATCAGATAGCTGTCTAGCATTAAAAAAAAAACTGAAAATTATATCTTCTAATATTATTTTTGGTTTACCTACACATAATGGAGGTTATATCAAGTTTTAATCTAACTTCAATCTCTTATATTTAAGACAATTACAAAAACTAACAATTTACCTGATCATCTGAAGCACTCAAAATCCATGGGTATTCATGATGGAAGAATGTCGTGCGGATGTAATCTAAATGTCCTAGCAAAGTGAAAAGGCAACGTCTCTGCTTGTAGTTCCACACCTAAACAAACAAAAATTAATAGTAATATAAAACTTTGTTGTATATTAACTAGATATAATGTAATATCAGATGAATGGATGAATAAGGAACTGTAAAATTTGATTTTTTTCACGAATTACTTTACATGAAACTTACAAGAACAAGAAACATGAGACAAGTCACACATCCTGTTTCATAAATGTTATACACACCTTGATCTTATAATCGTCGCCACCGGACACAAACAGTGGCTGCTGGATATGGAAGCAAATGCCACGCACAGGTCCATCATGTTCATCAAACTTCTCTAACAAAGTACACATACGATAGTCCCAAAGTTGAATCACACCATTGTGCAAACTTGCCAATACCCATGGCCGTTTCGCATGGAACGATATACCCTTCACGCGTGCAGATTTTGTCTCGAATTTTGTCAACATTTTCACCGTTTAAAGTCTGTACCTACAGTTATTTCTTATTAAAATCCACCTCAAACAAAATCATACGCCAGCAATACGGTCGACAACATGTCAAATGTCAAACCGGTGACACGTCTGAACTAGTGATGTGTTAGAAAACGAACAATAGTATATACCATAGTACTCTTTGATAACGATAGCGTTCAGAACCAACATTTTTATAAAACACATCAACTGAAATAAATGAAGTTTAAATATTTTATTAAATTATTGATCATTGATCCATTTCTCTGTTAATGCAAGAAAAAAAGTATGATTAGAGCAATGAGAAATAGAATGAGTATTGATTAGGGCAGTAAGTAATACAGATAAGATTAAAAAAATATTTTAGGTTTGATTTATTTTATAGACGTAGTAACTAAATAATACTACGTCTATTTCAAAAAGTTATCACCTAAATATATGGTTTAAACGAACCGAGCTTACGAAAATATCCACTACTGCCTACTTGTTCTCATGCGTTAGGATACTGTGCGAAGAATATTTAAGCATTACGCTTACTTTGTACATTTATTATGAAACTGTTGATTGTCACCATGACATAAAATAAAATGTCATTGGCACATTGTTTTGCGTTTGCGAACTTTTAGCATTTATATATATAAACAAGTTGACTTGAAATTGGAATAAAATTGAGATTATTCAAAAAGTTATAGTATATTTGTTACTATTACAAATACTCAAGTGTATAAATTTAGTTATTTATATACTAATTAGCGATAAACAGTAACATCAAAATGATGGCATCCGAAGATATGGATATAGGTCAAATTTGTATTCCTGGTATGCGTGTGAGCATATCAAGTAATGAATTTATACCTGGCTCAGGAACGAATGAAATTATGGGATACATCTATGCTAGTGTAGCTGGTATTTTAAAAATGACTAAGGATGAAGAATCGAAGGTACTTAACCTCAATCTTCATTAAAGTTTACTATAATTATTAAGCTTGATTTATTGAACAAGCTTCTATTTATTTTTAAATATACTATGTTATGGATACTGGTTATGTGCAATGCGGTGGCTTCAATCCATAGATGGCTCACTACGGAGCATGGGTCTCTCCTCATACTGAGGTGGTCTAGAGCATACTTCACCATGCTGCTCCAATGCAAATTGATGGAGATGGTGGCATAGACAACCAAAAAGCCTGTAATCCAATAACTAATATTTATCTGCTATTTAGATATCTATCTGCACTGGCAGTAATCTAATCTAGGCTGTTTAAAATTTTAAGTTTGTAGTCTTAAACTTAATTCTACTAATTTAATTATTAATAAGTAATTACTAGTGGCAATTGCAAACCAAAATTTATTGGCAGTTGACAATTCGTTATTGCTATCAGCAATTTTTTATCAAATCCATGTAAATTTTCTTACATTTAGCAGGCGTTATAACCCATTTGCATTTTCATTAGTCACCAAGCCAAGCCTGTAGTGTAATAATATATCTTAATATTTTTGGCTTTGCGTGTTGGCCACAAATGGAAGTGTATTGGACCCTATAGTCTGCCAGTAATAGGAAATGTAATCAAGTCAAAAGTAATATTTTTAATGGCATTCCTGTTTTATTTTAAACTATTCTTTAATAATGACTCTATTTTCAGACAACTACAGTTTCAGTAGAAAGTCCAAAGAGACCGAGCATATTGCCTAAAACTGGTGACATAATCACAGGTAGAGTGACAGTGGTCAACCCAAGAGTAGTTCACTGTACAATACTATGTGTCAATGCAGATGTTTTAACACGGACATATAAAGGTATTATCAAGAAAGAAGATATAAGGTTAAATGAAAGAACACAAGTGGACACATATAAATGTTATAAGCCTGGAGATATCATATTAGCAAAAGTAGTATCCTTTTGAAAATACTTTTATAAGAAAACTTATGGCTGAGAATAATTATAAGGAGTGGACAGACAATGCTCTGAATTATATGTTATTGACATACTCAATATGTAATGATACTGAAATCTGCCCATTATCATAAAGATTGTTTCTTTTGTAAAATTGATTGGATAAATATAATATTATAAAATCTTTACTTCTTTGTTGATGATTTTTTTTCAATTTTTACATAAATAGTAATAAATTATTTGTTTTTAATACATTTTAATTTCAATACTTTTTAATACATTTTAATTTCAGTACTTTTTAATACATTTTTATTATGATCCAGGCCATCTTCAAGTAAATGTGTTGGAGAAGGCTGTTATAGTTCTTCTTCTGTATCAATATGAAATTATGTCCATTGCCATATATGAAAATGGTTCAGTAAAAATGTGTTTCAAAGATGTACTATTTGAAATGTGGTTTCTTTTAATTTAATAAATGCTACTAGAGCTACATGAATATCTGTATCTCTTATGTCTGAGTCAATTCTAGTATTTGAATTCTGAGTTAATATATTATTTTAGAAGAAACATTATAATTTCCTTATATTAATTATCAGCTGCCAATGACAGAAGGCCATTATTATCTATTGTCTACTGCCGAAAATGAGTTGGGAGTGGTGATAGCTAAAGCGAAAGGTTCTCCTCTTGGTGTCAACATGGTACCAATAAGCTGGTCTGAAATGCAGTGTCCTAAAACATTAGTAAAAGAAAAAAGGAAGGTTGCCAGAGTTATACCAGAAAAACTAAATCAAAATTTGCATCATTTGGAAGCAAATGGTGATGTAAACACCAATGATCATAAACCAAATAATGAATAAAATCTTGTGTAACAATGTTTTTGTTATTATTTCTGTCACAAGATGCTGGCAGCGTTTCCTCTGATAGCAATACTTATATGTTGAGCAAGGAAGCTGCCAGCTCTGGGGTCTTTTATAGCTTTATTTTTTAATTGATTTAAAAACCCCATGGGCCAAGAGTCTTGACTCCAAATGCTTTAAAAAAGTATCTGGATATGTTTAAGTTTTTCAGCTGCTTCTGCCACCCCGCCAGCCCTGACTGCTTTCATGGATATGGGACGGAGAAGACATCCTTATCTACAGATACTATATGTCTGTTACAATAATAACTGGTACTTCCGAAGCAAAGCGAGAGCAATTTCTAGTTATGTATAAAATAATTATGCATTTTACTAAATAAAACAACAGTACAGTACATTATACTTAGGTACTCTGTGTAAAATATATAATCAAATTCCTGTATAAAAAATGGCATATAAAACCATTTTATGCGGTTGGTAATAAGTAACAATAGTACTGATGCTAATAATAGCTTGGCTCATAGACTCAATAAACTATTTATTGTCCATGGGTCACTACAATACACTACATATAACCACAAACTACAGAATACGCCATCCGGTCTTGAATAATTTAAGCAGTCGTACGGCGGGTATCCATCCCTTCGTCGTAGACATTCCACCAGTACGAATGTCTCGCTTTGCGGCATCTTTTATCATGCGTACCGCGAAGGACTGGAATAAGCTACCCGCGTCAGTGTTCCCGTTCGATTACAATGTAAATGTCTTCAAATCAAAAGTATATAGGCTTTTGCTAAATTAGCGCAGTTTACCATATCGCTGCTTACTATCAGGCAGGATTGTGGTCAAACACTAATTTATTAAATAAAAAAATATATATATTAAAGAACGCATATGGTAACTGTCAATCAGATGTCAAAGTTTCTCAAGTAATCTGTCATTCATATCAATGTCAAAATCCAATCAAAATCAATTTTGTTGAAATCTTTCAAAGTTTGTCAGCAGTACTACGTTATTTAGAATTGTTTTACTAAAACCTAGTTATTTTTAATTGTATTAAATAAGTAAAAATTAAACGCGAGTCCATAAACATTCCAGTAAATTCGCTTCTTAGTATTAGAGTATGATTAGATCATCGTTTTCTTGTTATCAAAAAACAAACTTGGTGTGCTAAGAAGAGACTGCTTACGATTTATGTTCGGTTGCAGTGTTTTTTCACTATTCTTGTGGTATAGACGTGTCTTAGAACTGAAGAATGAAGTTCGCCGAGCATCTTAGCGCTCACATTACACCGGAATGGCGAAAACAATATATTAATTATGAAGTACGTATATACATCTATATTTGTCTTTGTTGTAATAGTTTTACACGGATAATAATTGCAATATAATATAATCATAAATTTGTAAATAACAAACGTGTATTAATATTTGTGTATGTTACTTACTATCAATTTCATCCTTGATATATCGCATCCAGATCTTAACAAAATTTGCTAAATACATATATTGCTTTATATTGGTTTATGATATTAACATCTACTGTATGGTAGGTGATTTAGTGATATTTTCAATTAAATTTAAGTTTCTATGTTGTTTTATTTATATGATAGTGTACAGTCTACAATTCTATGAACAGCATACAATCTAAACTAACAAATACCACTTTTGAGGGATTATTTAATAGAATATAAGATGTAATCAGTGTTGAAGAGATTTTTATCAACAGATAGGCAGGTATAAGATGTCTTTTGCCTGTGTTCATAGTAAATTGATGTGAGAAATTACTTTAGAACAGAATAATTCAAAATAATTACCAAATCAAACTTAATAAAAACGGTATTATTGGAATAAATTAACGTATAAATTTGATAATTTATTATTCTGAAATTAATATTGCCATCTCCGACATCCCTTAACAATATTGCTTTGACTATTTTAACAGCATTGTCATAATAATTTAGTTAAGACAAAATAGGAATAATAAAAATACAATAAAATAAAAAACATTGAAAAAAACTTTCATAACAAACATTTTTTTCCTTGTTTTTTTATCTGTCCATTGTCTCAGGTTATGCAAAAGTGAATTATTTATTGTGAATATATGTACTTAGTTCTCTAATACAGTGTAAACTCTTAATAACATTATCCTTTATGATGATAAACTCCCTATAAAGTAGAAGTGAGTCGTGAGCCATGAGTGAATCATGTAACAATAACTCTATAACCATAAAAATACTTAATCCCTTGAGTTTCCTTATAAAGAGCTTACTTTTAACAATAAATACCAATTCTATTATAATTTAGGTACTCCACCTATTATATGTTGTTAGAACAAACGATCAATGCCTCAATTTAACTAAACAACACTGATAAGAAAGACTGATATTCTTTACAATAGACTCTACTAATAATTCACACTTTGGTGTGCAATATTATTCTTTTGATAAGACTATATAATAGATCTGGATGAAAAACCAATATTAACATATCAATTTATGTTCTGTCCATCCTTCCCAGTGTCAGGTACGTCACATTAATTATTATGTCTAAATAGTATTCTATTGTCATCACTACATATTGTAAAATAAAGTCCCTTCTCTACTTCTTTCTGTCTGTTTGTAAACTCAAAATCTGATGAACCAATTTCCGCACATATTACACCAATAGGTAGGAGCAATATCTGAGGAAAGTTTCTATGTATACTATGTTAAGGTTTATATACTTAATATGATGATAATTGGTGAGAAAGTGGATAAAAATCAAGCCATCCATGATATAACTAACAGACCTTAGTTTTGGTTTAGCCACATATTTTTTATATGAAAAATTAATAAAAGTGGTAAGGTAGTGTTGATTTTGACAGAATATCGGCATCACTGGCCAAAGATTAAATTAAAAGAATTTGTAAATGGAATTGCCAAGTGGCTGGGAATCCATTGTGTGACTTGCACATAGGACATTTTCGGAATAGCCATACTGTATGAATAATATAAAAATACTAGCTTCCGCCCGCGTCTTCGTTCGCGTGGAATATTAACTTTGGGCTAACCCGCGACGTTGTTTCTGTCATACATGATTTCTTCGAAACTTTAACCGTTTACGCAGCGCACGCAGTGAAAGCTCTCAATATGAAAAAAAACCCCGATTTTCAAGCATTGTTAATTGGTGCTCCGGTCCTATTGGTCTTAGCGTGATGATATGTAGCCTATAGTCTTCCTCGATAAATGGGCTAACTAACACTGAAACAATTTTTCAAATCAGACCAGTAGTTCCTGAGATTAGTTCTTTCAAGCAAACAAACACTTCAGCTTTATAATATTAATATAGATTATGTTGATTTATGTTTAAAAACCTAAAAAGTTCTGCGCTCTTTGAGCTTAAATTTTACAGAATTCATAGTCAAGGATTTTTTTCATTTATTTTTAGCATTACTAACTTACTGTGACTCCAAAAAAACTGCTTGTTTTACTCTCTCACTTGCAATTTTTAGTAGATCACACAATAGCTTATGAATATACAACATCAATAAATCATAATTGAACATAATATATTATTGTGAACACTGAGGTATGAATGCTAGTCAATTCACAATTGAGGCATGTCGTATTGTGATACAAGTACTACAACATTCAATCTATTTTACACTTGGACCGCTGGAAGGAAATATTGTCCAAGTGACATTTAACAAATTTTCAGTCACAGTCAATTTAGTTACTGAAAATAAAGTATTGTTTTTGAGGCAGAAATCTTCTGAAAAATATTATGCTACAATTGTATTAGTTGGTTTCATATTTAACTGTAGATTTTACAGAGACCCCTTTAGAAAAATAATAGTTTTTTTCTATGGCTTTCTGAAAAAAAAATTAGACCAATTGAGGTTCTTTAAACCTCCCATGACTGCACCGGCCAGTAGTTGTAATGAATGATGGGGCATAATATTCAATTGCTCAATCAACCAATCAATCAATGATTATGTTACATGGGGAAAACGGAAGTTGCATTAGTGTAGTTATTGTTTTGTTTTTTTCACTTGGCTAAACCAATCCAAACCAAAGGTGGCCCTCTGACGTTCTGGTAACTCTAAGTGCTCAGTTAATGAATTTAAAAAAAGGATTAATATAAGCACTTCTAATTCCTCTTACACTATGTTTCCCTGTAGAACAAAATGCATGTACAGAACAATAACAATCACAAACCTAAGACCAAACGACCATCCTGTTTTGGCTTCAAACCCATGAGTCTCACAGCGCAGGCTGTAGGTACAGAGCTATTTATTGAAACCATTCTATGATCCTTCTGTTAAACTAGTGTGTATTAAGTTTCACCTTAATTTGTTTAACGGTTAGCATGTGAAGGTAATGCAAACATCCTATCATATAAAGTGTTAGTCATCCCAAGGAACATATAATGCGTATAAAATTTATACAAGGTATATTTATTTCCTGGATGTGGTCTATCTGTGTCAAGCTTCATTTTAATTGTTCATCGATTAGTATGTGCAGGTTATACAAACATCCTAATGTCTGAATATCTTTACAAACTTTAATGTTCTAGTATTAGTAGGTTAACTTACTGAAGGAAATTCTCAAACAAAACAACATTTGTTAGCCTAATTCAAGGATAAAGTTTAGCAAATACCGCTGACAGTGATATCTTAATATTCTAAAATGACTAATTATGTAAATAACACTTGTTCTTAAATTTGGCAGCTATTTTAATATGAATTGTTTTGTAAAGTCTTAAGGATTAGGATATACTGCAGCTTAGTGCAGCGGTCAGAATCTGGGGAGCATTCTTTTTTCAAACGTTAAAGAGTTAAGGATATAATACCGACTCCAATCTCTTGCTGGTAAATCGTCATTTTAAGGTTATGGCATGATCAACAAAAATAGGGTTTAATTTTTATATAAATCTACTAAAAGTACAAAGTTAAGTGAAATACTAAAAAGGGAAACATTTATATTGTCTGTACTTTTTCGACAGGGCAGTTTTCAAAATAGAAGTGTATGCGAAAGACATTATAGCCCTTGAAGTTATTGATAGGTTTATTAAAATCACCTTATAAACTAATGTTTGTAGGAAATGAAAGCAATGTTATACACAACAGTCGAAGAGGCGCCGTCAGCAGAAAATGTCGAACCAGAGGTGCTATCACGACATTTCGCCAACTTCGATGAGACCTTCTTTCACTATTGCGATCAGGAGTTGAAGAAAATCAACACATTTTATTCAGGTATGCCATTTTTTTCTTAACCGCCGCATTCTCATTCTAATGTACACATTGTCATATCATTGACATATGACGTTATGACATGACGATTGTCATATCACAACTTATCTCCCGTGAACAATTGTTTATCTGCATAAATATCTGTTCCGTTCGGGACTTGTTCCCAGGATACCGCATTACTTCAGACATTGCATTAGGTCATAAATAATTCCTTGTCCTTGAATCTGATAGACCTTAATTATATCCTTAAGATTGCACCTGTGGGAAATGCCAACAGAAATAATACTCACGACCGGAGAACAAATATTTATATGTCACATACCAAGTGAGGTACAGTAAAGATTTTTAATTACCTGCATCTCTAATTCCACTAGAGTATAATGTAGGTGTTTTGAAGACAAGAGTAAATAGATTTCTTCTAAGTACATGCGCTTTACCATCTGCCACTACTATGAAGTGGGATTGTAGTCAAGCATTAACATATAATATGTAGAAAAAAAAGGTTCCGTAATTATTCAGACCATATATTCCATTCTATATATGATCCAGTCCATATGATAAAGGATTTTGTCGATGACACCCAAATCTTCAAATGTATTTCTCACAGAGAAGCTAGCAGAAGCCACACGTAAATTCGCCACATTGCAAAGCGAGTTAAAGTCAAACTTTGACACGATGAAGCCCAGAGGTGGTGGAGACAAGAAGGCAGTACCTCGAAGAAAAGTCCAGGAACTGAAGCTGGCATTCAGCGAGTTCTACCTCAGTTTGATCCTGTTACAGAATTATCAGACTCTAAATTATACGGGGTTTAGGAAAATATTGAAGAAACATGACAAGGTACGAGTTTTTATAGTATTTCATTTGTCCATTTGCCATATCTAGTTTGCGTGTTATTTTAAGTCCAATAGTAGTATTTGTAATGTTAACAGGATTACTATCTTTCATAGGTTAAAGTAATTAAAGCGAGAAAGCGAGAACCTATATTGTGCGTGACTTAGAAATTCCCATAGAAGGTATTTTTCACTCACGTCAGCTTTATGGAAGGATTGGTATCTATTTGATTTCCCTAAACTAAATAAATAAACGGTTAGACACTGTACGGGCGTACACCTACAATTTTTTTCCTTTTTGCTAAGTCTTGAGCAAATTAAAAGTTACTTCCTTGATCTGAGAATATTGATATAACTTAATATAAATATCTGCCGGGAACAAATCCACAATTCCTCACTACGTACTACCTTCGTGAGTTCGTTGTTTTAAAGTTTTATTGTAAGTTAATATGAAGAGTAAATAAAATCATGATGGAATACTTAACTGCTGCACTCACAACCTTTAAGGATTCTGTGCGGCTGTTTGACAGTCTGGTTAGTGAACCTGACTTCTACAACGAAACACGTGGTTTCGATTTCCACCCAGGTCAAACTTTTCGGTGGTGAACAGGAATGTTTGTTCTGTGGGTCTGGTTGTAAATATTTATATAAGTATGTACTCAAAAAAATATATGTATGTATGTTTATCAGTTGCCTGATTACCATAGTACAAGCTGACGCTTAGTTTGGGTTCAGATGGCCGTCTGTGATGTCCAAAGATATTTATTATTTATTTTGGCAATAAAAGAGATTTTGTCTCACTTCCATTTTTGCATTTCGACTCAATAGAAATTGATTGTAGGTTCAAAATAGATTTTAAAATATTCGAAACGCATGTCATTTATATTTGAACTTCCAAACATGGTGACCGAAAAATAACTTGGTTACACGAAATCAGCATGTAAAATTAAAAAAAACAATACATTTATTGTTAATAGTTATTAAACGTTAGCAATGGCGCGCAATGGAGAGCTGAGCATGTGGAGACGTCACACTTCTACACAAACAAGGACATCGACCGGCTGATCAGCGACACGGAGGCCACGGTGACCAATGAGCTGGAGGGAGGAGACAGACAGAAGGCCATGAAGAAACTCAGGGTGCCCCCTTTAGGGGAGCAACAGAGTCCCTGGACCACCTTCAAAGTTGGACTGTTTTCGGGGTCCTTTATTGTGCTTCTCATCAGCGTTGTATTATCTGGTGAGTTCAGTGTGAAATTCATTAGTTTTTGTGTAAAAGGTTTTATCATGGCTGCTATTAAGCCTTGTCTCGGACCTTCTACGTCATATAAAGGTTATCTTGGGTTGGCCACTAACCATTGCCCTAATTCATAGTGAACTAAGCGCTAGGCCTTCTCAGATGAGAAAGTTATGCTCAATAGTGAGGAATTATTTGGTTGAAGTTAGCCAGCCATAGACAGCAAAATACATTGGAGACTAAAATCTAAGTATGATAAATACAGATGTCATTTCAAAATCATTAAATTCTCTAGTGAATATGATAACAGCGTGGACACATTTATACTCGTACTAGTATTTTGAACGCTATTGCCAAAACAAAGAAAGATTGTAAGTAGGTAGGTACTATAAAGTCGATTTTCGAGTGTGCGCAGGAATAACATGATTTAATTCCCCCATACCCGTTCCGAATGAACGAGTCAATGTACGGCTGGTATTCATTCCTTCGTCTTTCTTCGTCGCGTTTTGCGTCCTCTTTCATCATGCGTACCGCGAAGGAATAAGTTGCCAGCATCAGTGTTTCCGTTCGATTACAATGTAAGAGACTTCAAGTCCAGAGTGAATATTCTATTACTAAATTAGTGCGCTTTACCATCTGAGAGCACATCGCCGCTTACTTCATGTGTGATAGTGAAGTGAAAGATTTAAATTAATTCTACTATCGTTTTTACTACGTTGCAAACCGTTATACATATTTTTTGTACATCAATAAATTTGTGCTTGACGACCAACCCTGATGGTGACGATGTGATCTGGAAGCGCACTGATTTAACAAAAGCCTACTCCCTCTTGACTTGAAGATATCGTCGAGTTCGGAAAAAACCTACTGCCGTATTTTAATATATTTAATAATTTCGCTTACTTCTCAATTTTGAACATCAAGTTCTTCAAATACATAAGTTCAGTAAATAATAAAATTAAAACAAAATCCTAGCAGATTTTGTATATCTTTAATAGTTTGACTGTTCCACGTGAGATCTTTAAAATTTACTATCTTTTCCCACAAGCATAAGCAATCACTTGACAAAGTTTTATCACAATCGGATAAGTGGTTTGGTCATGCATTAAAAAGGAATATACATACCTACCCTACAATGCGCGTGATCTTATAATAGTTGATAGATTTTCAATATGAAAAGAACCTATTCTCTGGTTTAGGACAAATAATGTTACGGTGTTCATATAATTTATCATTATAGCATAGCTTATATATATTATTATATAGCATTATAGCTTAGAATTTTCTAGACTAATTTGATGCGTAAAAACACGCTGTTTACAATTTTATTGTTACTATTGTACTATAGATAGGTCTTGTTTTATATGAAGTAGAACGAATTATTAGTGTTCATAAATTGAAGGCGATACCAACTGACCGAGTAATTCGATTGAACGCAAAAAATGTAGGTCGAAGGTTGAATCTGTTATTTCGTGTAATATTTGGTTTACTGATATTGAATGAGCACTTAGGAACAGCAGCGATAGCCTAGAGGTTTGAACTTTGGTCTCTCAAACTCCTGGTCCTGGTTTCAAATCCTGCGCACTCCTCGACTTTTCAGTCATGTTCGTTTCAGAAGTTGATAATCACTTGCTACAGTGAAGAAAAACATCGTGAGGAAACCTGCGCTCCTGAAAGAAATTTCGCGGTGGACTGTGACATTGTCAGAGGAGACCCCAGACCAGTAGTGGGACGGTTGGGTTGCAATGATAGAAGTACTTAGATGTTATTAATAATTCGAAATAGTGTAAAAGAAGCACAAGGCCAAGGCTTTTATTAATCTTAAGTCAATGAAGTCGGGGTCACCAGTTTGGGAAAGGGAGCTCTACGGCTCCGCAGACATAACGTTACTCTTGACAGGAGATCTCTCTTTGCAAAACCCGTTTATTCTGTACGTTGTCTGTTAGACAGTCGGCAACCCGTTATTGGCTTATTACTGAGCACGGATTTCTCCTCGTGACTGAGGCGTTCTATAGCATCCTCCACCTCGCTGCTCCAAGAGCGTTGGTGGCCAACTCATGTGTTGGAAGTTTTAAAGCCGCCCGAAAGCCTTCGACGTGACTTTACCATAATAACCGAGGCGGACGGCTTTAGGTGCCCTTGGAAGCCCGGAAGAGCTCATGAAATTTTTACCACTAGTGGTCACCCATCGTCCTACCGACCGCGTCCGCTTAATTTTTCTACCATTACCAACGACATCGGGTGACAAATGCGTCTCATTACAAATTTATACAAATACTTTTTCCGTATAAATTACCATACGTACGGACAACGTATATTTTTTTTACTCCCAAGAGTAGCGCTAATCTGTCCCGTATCTCAGTATTTGGTTATACAACTGCCCCATAAATTCCACTAAGCAAACGAGATATCATAAATAAGTTTGCCTACTGTGCACTGTTTGAACGGCCACAGATTAAATATGCAGAGATTACCACAGATTACATAAAGCTTTTGTTACGTTACGCCACATTTAAGCTAAGTTAAGACTGATCGTTACGCAAGACTAAAAGTGAGATAATATGTTTATGTAGGATTTTTGAAGTTTCTAATTTCTCCAAAGATAACGGTTAAAACCGTTTTGATAAGTTATGTAACTATGGTTATCGGTGACTGAATCGGTATCGATCAAAATAAATATTGGAATAGGGTTTAGTCATTTCAATCCCGGTGTTAGATAGGGATGGATGTACATGAAAAAGTGAATATCTATAATATCGTGATAATATATTTGGCAAAACAACGTTTGTGGGGCCAGCTCGTATATAGGATTACATTTTTCCCGCGACTGCGTTGAAACAGGTTTTATCCCCGATTGTACAGAATTTCAAATGTATTATTTTCTTTTGACCAATTTATTAAATCAAAGTATATTTATATATCAACAGGTATATATCTTAGACCTAAAACAATTAAATAAATAAATTGTTTGAGTTATTTTTTCATTAATAAAGTTACCGAGAAAAAGGATAAGGCTAGAAGTGCACTGAATTAAGATGCTGTTAAAATTAGTGATTGAATTATATTGATAATATATTCCTTTTATGTAACAATTATTGCAACCAACGCTACACTTTCGAAATCTTAAACCTCTTAGCATTTATTTCATAGTAATAAGGTTCAAAATTCAGCAAAGCGCTGTCATGATATGTATGTACATTTTTGAATATGCAATAGTACTTTACGTTTTATTTACAATTCAATTTCATTGGAAATAAACTGATATGTACCTGACATTTGTGGTTACGATAGTCTGCAGGCATGGATTTTGAGTCAACATACTCGTACCTGCCCACTTCATTGCCAACCATTCACAATGTGAGGGGTACTGGCCATAGTCCACCACGGTGGCCAAGTACAGATTAGATTACTTGACAAACGTTCGAGAACTTGATGGAGAATTCTTATGAGTACAGATTTCCTTACGATGTTTTTCTTCACCGTAGAAAGTGAGAATCAAATTCTGATACGTACTTGTGTGTTAATTAGAGGTGCGTGCCGCAGGATTTGAACCCAGGACATCCCGTTCGAGAGACCAACCACTAGGCTATCACTTCCCGCCCCAATAATTCTATGTACATAGATTAGATATAGATAGATATTCTATGTATATAGAATTATTATGATGGTCATTCAAACTTATCTTCTTACTTCCTTCCAGGTCTTTTCCACGAAGGAGGCACAGAAAACATCAAGACTGCATGCAGATTATATAGAGGGCCATTTCTACTAGTGGAGTTTATATTCCTAATAGGCATAAATGTATACGGCTGGAGGTCTTCTGGAGTAAATCATGTTCTCATCTTCGAACTGGATCCCAGGAAACATCTATCAGAACAGCATCTGATGGAATTAGCAGCGATATTTGGTGTGGTGTGGGCACTTAGTATATTAAGTTTTATATACAGTGCCAGTCTTAGTATACCACCGTTTGTCAATCCTCTGGCCCTGGTCATCATCATGTTGGCGTTCCTGATGAATCCCTTGAAGGTGTTCCGGCATGAGGCCAGGTTCTGGTTTCTGAGGATATGTGTAAGTGTTTTCGTTTACTATATATGTATACAAACTAGGGTCCGCCCGCGGCGTCGCCTGCGTCATGTTCATTATTTCATTCCGGTCCGTTCTTATAAGTATTCCTATATAGCAAAAAGTGCATTGTAAAATAATATTCGATTTAATAAAATTTATGGTTCACGATTTTGGTCACAATGACCCCCACATAAAAGGTATATATATGCTGCCGCGGACTTTATATATACATATATATATATATATATATATATATATATCAATTAGATATATATAGGATATAGAACAATTCAAGACAAGCCTTACGGTACATCATCTTTGTCTAACTCCAATGGTTTAGACAGCGTACGCCAAGATAGCTCTCAGAGGGCAGATTTTTTTCCGACTTAATTGACATGTTCGTTATATTACGACCAAAATTACATAAAATTATTAAAAAATGTAGCCTATATGTTATCCTGGTGCATAACCTATATTACTGTAAAGTTCATCTAAATCCGTCAAAAGTCGTTTTTTCGTGAAAGAGTAACATACATCCGTACATCCATTCTAACAAACTTTCGCGTTTATAATATTAGTAGGATAGTATGATTACAACTCTTATAACTCAAGAACAGCAGGAAGAGGTTTCGTGACTATACTTGAAGTATAAGTATTTATATTTAAAATAGTGACACAATATCAAAGGGCCTCCGAATTTCTATTTGTCAGGTTTTCTTTGTTATCAATAATATAAAACAATAATATTAAACCAAAATTTGATTTACCAACGTTCATGTTGATGTCAGTTTTCATCAGCTTAATAAAAGTTAAAAACGACAATATTCTCTCGAATATTCTCTCAAGATCTCTCTCGAACGTTTTATTACTTACTTAGGCTGTGTTTTACTTTACAATATAGTCAAAGTCAACTCATGTTTTTTGGTACACTTATGAACGTATTTTTTGTGGAATTTACCACCGTAACGGCGTCTATAATAAAGAGGAGAAAAAACGGCGAAAGAAACACCTCGGCACATCTTTTTAAAAATACATACAATAATAAAAATACACGAGTACAAATTTATTAAAACGAACACTCTTGATCGGAACCGACTGCGGATGACAATTATTTCCAAGAATCCTTGTCATTAATATATACACTAACACTGTATTACCCTTTTTCTTTGAGTGTAAGATTAACAAAAAACCGACTATACTTACTTATATTATAAACACGAAAGTAACTCTGTTTGTCTGTCTGTACGCCTATCTATCAGATTTTGTCTCACACCTAAATTACTGAAACGATTTTGATTAAAACTGGTACAAAATAGAATAGAATTTGATAAAAAACATACTTTTATCCCAAAAGTGGTCGAAGTAGTGAATGAAAATTGCTATGAAAATTCTATATGTTGTTTTTCATGTAGGGTCGTATATTGGCGGCACCATTCATGCCAGTTCTCTTCGCTGATTTCTGGCTCGCTGACCAGTGGAACTCCTTCGCTGTGGCCTTCCTGGACTTCCACTTCCTCATCGCCTTCTATGTATCCAGTTCGGACTGGTTCACCGTTGATGGTAAGTTGCCTAGTGCACGGGTTGGCAACCTTTTATTATATAAGGGCCACATGTTATAACGATATTGCCTAGTTCCAATCCTGCACGATTATAGGAGTTTGATGTTGGTGGAGATCCTAAGCGAGCAGTGGAACGGTTATAAACAAAAAAAAAATCTAAAATTGATCTTTCATGGTTGGCAAATAAACAGAAATTTAATTAAACCTTAATTTTATTTAATTTTACGAGTATATACATTTTATTACCATTCAGTCATAAGTAATAGTCAAAATTCCAGGTAAGAAAAGTCGTGAGAGAATTTTCTTAATGCACCGTGTTTAGGTTATTGCGCCATATAATCACAACTGTTTGTTTATATAATGTCGAAGATTGAATAAATAAATTAATAATAAATATATTTATTTGCACTGACAAGGAACTTAAGTAGTGCTGAAGTTTTTATAGTTTTTATTGGATATTAAAATCTATCCTTATTAGGGATTTTGTTTGGAGATTATTTCAAAAAACTAATATTAACTTTAAGTGCGCCATTAAATGTGTTTTACGTTTTTTTTTCATCTAAGTGCATAGTTTACTGTGTTATATTAGAATATATTTTTATTAAAAAAAATGTAATTAGATTTTTTTGTACAATTTATTTTTATTTGATTTTGTTTACTTATAATTTTTCTTTGTTTAAATTTTGTTTAATTTTTTCTTTTTATTTTGTTTTTTAATTTTTATTTTTTTTCTCTCCTATCGCTAACTTCAAACCAGCAACGACGTCCACAGCCTCCTTCGAGTCGACTAAGTGGTTCATCATCAGCAAAGCGGTGGTGAACATAATTCCGGCGTGGAGTCGGTTCTGGCAGTGCCTCCGCCGGTACCGAGACAGCAGGGAAGCCTTCCCGCATCTTGTGAACGCGGGAAAGTACAGCACTACGTTCTTTGTGGTACTGTTTGCTACACTACGGACTATGTATAGCGGTGAGATATGTTTGTATGTAGTGATGTTGTGGACTGTCTTATGAATGGTCAAGTTATTAACATAGTCATAAATATATATTCATTTTGATAACAACAACAGACATATATATGTTAGTCTTAGTCTTACATATTTGTATTTTGAGTTGTATTATGTAATTTTACATCATGTAGGCGCGCCAATTTTTTCTGTATGTCGATTTTACAGCCAACTGGGTCGTTAATTTTGTCTTAACATCGACTTTTCAGCTTACTAAAATGACAAATTAATCTGTATGCTGGCTTTACAACACATGGTCTTCCATGTGTAGTTCGATTTTACAGACTATATGGCCGACAATTTTGTCTGTATGTCTACTTCACAGCCTACTTACCCATATTTTTTTCTTTAGATCGACTTTACAGCATGCTGGGCCGTCAATGTTGTATGAATCTGCTTACAGGCTCGTTAATTTAATATTCGACTTTACACCCAACTGGATGTACAATACTGTATATGTTAACTTTACATCATACTGTGTCCTCATATTTGTCTATATGTCGACTTTAAAGCCAATTGGCCCCATAATTTTGTTTGTCTATCAAGTATACAGCTTAATAGGCGAGTGGGTACAAGTGGGGCCACAAGCTTACAGGGTCTTCAATACGAGTCTATATCGACTACGGAAAACAGTAAGGGAAGACGGTACCAAAAACAGTAACTCCTTAGAGTAACTCATAAGACTTTTTAAGAGTTACGGAATTACGTGTTCCGTCGACGTTATCGACTTTACAAATTACTTGGACTTCAAATTTGTATGTCGACTTTACAGACTACTGAACTGGAATTTTGTATATATATATCGATTTTACAGCTTACAAAGACGTCAATTTGTCTGTATGTCACAGGTGACTACGCAGATTCATACGACAACCCGTTTCTGTACGCGTGGTTCGCTTGCCAGCTGATCTCGTCGATATACACGTACACGTGGGACGTCAAGATGGACTGGGGGCTGTTTAGTGTGGGGCCGTATGCTGAGAACAGTCTGCTGAGAGAGGAGATTGTCTATAGCCCCGGGGTGAGTCATCATCATCATAAAACCCACCACCATCTTCATCATCGACGAGACGTGAATAATTTGGCTCCTTTGCTCGTTTCTCCGCTATGTTCATTACAAAAACATTATTATAATAGCCTTACTCACACTGCGGGGCTCTGGTCTTCTTTTTTTACAATTATTTGTTGTTGTTATTATCGAGTTATTGATTGCCCGAAAGAGATACACTTTCAGCGATAAGACCACATATTGGATAGTCAAGTCCAAATCGTATTATATTTGTTGTTGTGACAGGCCTGTTGGTCTAGTGATTAGTGAACATTACTACTGCACCGTAAGCCGTGAGTTCGATTCCCACCCAAGACAAACTTTTCTGTCATGAGCAGGAATGTTTTTTCTGTGTGTCTCGATTTGACTATTCATATAAGTGTGTATTTAAAAATATTTATGTATATTTATCAATTGTCTGATCTACATAGTACAGTACATTCAGATGGCCATCCGCCAGATGAGTTTTCTAAAGATATTTATTTATTATTATTTAAAAAAAGGCAATTTTTAAGTATTAGAAAATATTAAATGTTGACTAACAGCTCAGTCACGTGGTATAGTCGGATTTACCCGACTAGTTTCGGCCGTATCCGAGATCTGTCTTCAGAAGCGGTGCAACATAATATCCGAAAAACAAATGACGTTGGTAACTTGTGATTCAGAAATGTATCTGCGAAAGAAGTTCTGTAGCATGTGAAGTCTATACGCAACTTGCTACGAAATGACATTAATACGAAACAAAAACTAGTTATATAAGAGGTTATATAAAGATGATTAGTTGCTCCAATATAGTTTAATTTATAGGCCATAAAAATGTCATAAAAATCATAACGGTTATACAGGCGCTTGGCAAGAAGCCTATAGACAGGCCTAGCTTTTAAAAGCCAAAAGAGGTTAAAGGTTACCAACAACGTCACAAAGACATAACAGCTATAAATAATACAATAAAATTAATCCCAATATTATTCTTGGAACATTTTTTTGATGAAATAATTTCTGCGTTATAATGTCAATACAGAAAAGAGAAATTTGACTTTTAACTGCACTCTTTTTTTGTTATCAAGGGGGAGATCTTCCAAAGATACCCGAACGCAGATTATACAGGTTATGTAGAATTTCTACCTACTAAATCCCCCCCCTACCCATCCAGAGCATATGACAAGGCACCGGGAGCTCATATGAACACACCGGTGTGACTTTACAACTGCACCCCAACGACATAGATGCGAAAGTCGTTCATCAACAAAATGTCAACTGTATTCCGATCTAATAGAGTTGAAATTCAATTGAAGCGCAGTTAATATAAATGAGAATACCAAATTCCAGCTGGATTAGTAAAACGAGAGTCAGCTAATCTGCTAATTAGTAACGATTGCTATTAAAAAAGCTAATGTCAGTGTGCTTTACTACCGAAGACTTCATTACCACTTACTTTCAAGTGGAATTCAAGTCAAGCGCTTACTTATTTATGGCAAAAAAACGTAACAACACCAGTCAAATAAGTGAAACATTAAACAAACGTAGTTTCGGGAGGCTGACGCAGCAGGTGCGAATTATGTCCTTATATATAAATTTTTTTACTAAATTATTACATATTACTTATATCTAACTAAAATTATGGTGACACCGGCCGATGTTAGATCAGGAGTCACCATGTGAGGCGTCGGGTTGCGTTCCCAGGCTGGATTCTGGTAAGCGTTATAGGATATCTTTCCTATACAAGTCGAGAACGCGACGATGTCTGATTTTAATTTCTGATATTATAACAATATATTAAACAAACAATACACATAAACAAATATCTCAGGACAACTCACACACCGTAATCTTGATCGCAAACTAATCATTTTTGATTGTGCATCAGACAACTGATAAACATACATATATATTTATAAATACATACTGATCTTGATATATTTTTATACCCAGACACAGAACAAATATTCTTGCTCTTCACAGAAAAGTTAGTTCTGGGTGTGGATCAAACCCAGGACTTCCAGCCTAGCAGTCAGGTTCACTAACCAGAGCAGTCAATAAATGTATATTTAATGTAAGAATGTCGCGTTTCGCCTCGTCCTTTATCATTCATACCGCGAAGACGTGGAATAAGTTACCCGCGTCAGTATTCCCGTTTGATTATAACGTAAATGTCTAGATGTCAAAAGTGAATAGACTTTTATTAAGTTATTGCGCTTTACTATCAAAGACTTTGTCGCCACTTACCATCAGGTGGTTTCGTTGTCAAGCGCCAACTTATTGAATGTAAAAAAATATATATTTAGGAACATTTTTTTATTTATGTATGTAATAGGTGCCTAAAAATGAAAAATCTAAATTTCCACAAAATTACTAGTAAACCTACAACATTATTGAGGGCTGGTGGTTTTTTTTGCGTCCAGACAAGGTGAAAGGACTACCCTCCGGAGAAACGCGGGAGGGAGGTGGTGTGTGCTCATGCATACACAGCTGGCTGTGTTGGTTATGTGGGACTCACGATAGACCTATGTGCCTACCCACTAAACACCACTTAAGGATGGCTTTGGCCGTGCGGCCTCGAAGCCTTCATCAGATGCGACCTCACTTGGAGAGGCGAAGCGCAACGAGATTTGGTGGAATAAGTGTAAACTTATAAATCTAGGTCAGTGCTAGGTCAGGGGTTAGTAACCTTTTGAATTAAAGGACCAATTGTAAATTTGATTTTTGCTAGTGGACCGCACATAGATTTACATTATTTATACTCAGTCAAATCTACTTAACGTTTTACAGTAACTATGTAAAGTTTTTATATGTATTTGCAAAATTTTTGTATCATAAGGCTTTTTTATGTTGTATTATTTTATGTTTTGACACAGTGTCCTTTTAAGCATAAAATAATCTAATTTAAAAATGCTGAAAGGGCCGCATGCGGCCCGCGGGCCACGCGTTGCTGGCTCCTGTGCTAGCTTATACAGATGTTAGGTTAGGTTTAGTATTTTGTTGATAATTCCACAGGATATTAAAAAATCTAGTCTTGTTTATATCTGTTCAGGATAAATTCATACATTTCAACCCATCACACCCCACTACTGTGCACGAGTCTCTTCTCTGAATGAGAAGGCTAAGGCCATAGTCCACCACGCTGGCCAAGTGCGGATTGGCAGACTTGACACACCTTTGAGTTTTGCAAACTCTCCGGCATGCAAGCTTCCTCACGATGTTTTCCTTCACCATTAAAGCGACTTTTAAATGCCTAAAACGCACATAATCCGAAAAGTTAGAAGTGCGCGCCCTGGGATTCGAACCTGGACTCCCGAGTAGGAGGCCGAATTCTTAACCACTAGGCTATCACCGCTTTAGATAAATACTTGCAACATAACATTCTATCTCTCTCTAACTCCGTAGTGACAACCATTTAGGTAGTAACTGCATCATGATTATTCAGATGGCGTTTTTAATTAAACAAGACGTGCTAAGTTGTAACGCCACATAAAATTTTACAACCCTTTAATAAGACGTTAAAGTACCGTCAAGACTCGGTTTTAACGACGAATATTAATGATTATGGACACCGCTACATATTTTGTTGGGGTGTTAAAATTGTAATGTACATTCGTATGGTTTTAATTAAAAATTATAAATTTTTAGGTATGTATATTTGGTTGGAAAATTATAATTGTCTATGTATCATACAATGAGATAAAAATTTATAGCTGAATTATTTTATTGATACTATTTTCGCACGATAAATGCAAAAGTTTTTGTGAATAGACGGATAAATAGATAGCTGGATGTTTGTAACTCCTTGACGCAAAAAATATTAAACAGATCTGAATGAAATCTGGCACACATATAGATCATTACAAATTGGAATTACATATAGGATACTTTATAACAAACACCATCAACAGCCGAAGCAGTGGACGTACACTTATAATATCAAGTAATATAATGTTAAACCCATATTCATGAACAAGACCTCTTTAAAAAGTCACTGAATTTTCAGCAACACGGCTATTTTGCAGTTCATTAATCAGTTAATTTGAATTCATACTTAATCAGTTCATTTAATTAAAAAATTGTGTTGGCGGCCTAGAATACTACCTCAATCCCACGCGAGCTGAACAGGCGTCGAAAGAGGAACCGATTCTTAACCTCCCTAATACGGACTGTTTGAAAGAAAGAAGAAGTAAGAAAAATATTTATTTTGACGCTAAATAAAAAAAAAACATTTTATGAAAACTCAAAAAAAATAATTATGAAATTAAAAATAAACAACGTCATAAAAAAAACATTAGCGCCGAAAAAGGACAACACTCAGTTTAAAAATCATGAGCCACACACGATCCACAACTACTGGTTTTCTTTCCTGGCCTACGGACTCTCCTACGGCCTATGAGCAGCTCCTACGGCCGAATACTGATTTTTCTGACGCGAAGCGAGGGCATTCACATGTTTATAAATAAATAAAAGTATGAAATACTTGTAAGGTAGAGTTCAATACTCTTCAAATCGCGTTCAACTCTAGTCAATTCACTTATCGCGAACGAAGATGTACTGTATTATAGCTCAAACATTTTCAAATGGAGTGCTTACTAAACAGGAGATGTTTTCACCCTTTAAACCTCCAAACTAAAGTAATAAAACCAGCGAACCGGCTACAGATAAAATATTAAAACCTAGTGTCGCACAATACTCTGAACTGCAATAAAAAGAAACTAAAAGAAATTGATTTAAATTGTCACTTCGCTGCTTTGTGGGACGGGAGTTGATAGAGAGAAAAGAGTTATTTTAACATGACATGTATTTCTTTCTTTATCTTGAACCAGTGAAAAAGATATAATGTGACACGGCGTCGTTTAGAATCCTTGAAGCTTTCTTTAATTTTTTTTTCATCATAAAAAAACAACTACACATGACTACAACATATAAGAAAATGAAAATATAATATACAACGTGACTGACTATAGCCAGTTAAACAATTACTGTTAATAAATAAATACATAAATATCTTTGGCCAACTCACACAAGGCCATCTGACGCAAAACTAAGCATTAGCATGTGCTATAGTGATCAGACAACTGATAAACGTACATATGTATATACTTTTGAATCCATACATATATAGATATAACAAAAATTCTGCTTATCACAGTTTTACCCGGGTTGGAATCAAAACCACGAACTATTAAAAATAACAAAAAATACTCGTGAGATGTCGCTCAAACAGTTTACTACGCTACATGGAATGATGTGACAAATATTAACTTTCTAAAAAATAATAATACTTAAAATAGGTTTACCCAATAAAAAGTAACTATCGAAAATAAAATAAAATAGAAAAAACTGAATAACTCAAATCCTTCAAACTTCACTCAAAATAACATGAATATACAGGACAACCTCTAACTTTTTAATAAAATAAGAATAATTAAAATCGATATACCCAATAAAAAGTTAATAAACAACGTAAAGTTATTAACGTAACGTTATTTTATTTATTATTTAACGTAAAGTGAAATAAGAAAATAACTAATAACTCAACAGACATTCCTAAGACATGACTCAAAATTACACAAAACTACATGAGATGTACTAGTTTTCGAATAAAGTAAAAATCATCAAAATCGGTTTACCCAGTCAAAAATTTCGAGGTAAAGAAAGTAGTTACATAAAATGAAGTAACGGAACCATACAAAATCCTTCAACATTTCAATCCCTACTGAGATTACCCACAGTTTTCTTTGTAAACAGAGAAAATCACATTTTGCTTTTATATTCTAATCTCTCCGGTCACCTTTAAAGTGATATACACTTGTATTTTTAATATATGCGTTTACTTCGACCATTAGCGTCTAGTGAAGACTAAGTGAAACTTGAATTATATACATTTGTCTAGACCATTGTAAGAAAAACAAATTAATTTCCCCTCTATTGTAGCTACCGAAAGTACCTCTCTTAGTAATTTATGTGTTCTATTGAATTATAGCACTAAAAATGAGAAAAGCGAAAATTAACTAACGCGTTCTGTGGAAAATGAATGTTTGGCAAATGCCAAGCTAATGTTGTGTTTGTTATGTTGTTAATTAATGTTTAATGCTGTTTTAATTGAATCGTTAACTTCAAATTTTATCTCGTTAGTGTAGTGTGTGTTTTTTTCTATAATAAATATCTATGTAAGTATGTATTTTAAAATATATATGTATGTTTATCAGTTGTCTGATCACCATAGTACAAGCTAACGCTTAGTTTGG